>CM073600.1:59209816-59322316 GCA_037074985.1 Solanum bulbocastanum
GTGTTGCACATCTCTTTGTCAAAAGGGGGTGGTTTATCGAAATCTTCAATTTTGAAAACTCTCCATGAGTCTTTACGACACGAATAGACTGCTACATCATAGAGAAGAAAGTAAACAACTTTATAATCATTAGTCAAGGAGTCTATTCCCAAACCAAAGTTAGGGGAATAATATTTGTTTTTGGGTAAAGGGAGATGGAGGGATCTCACCTCCCTAGTAGCAGGATTCCACAATGCACAACAAGTGGCACTATTAATTTTTCCCTCCATTAAGAACAAGCCATCCACATAACCTATGACGTATTTCATACCTAGGAACGTTTCGGAATTTTCTTTAGAAATCAAAGTCATGGGACAGGAATCATCAAGAACGTCAGCAGTATTTTAAATCAGGAGTTGTAAAGGGCTGCAATTCTTCTTCAAGTGTTGTTGAATGAATTTAGGGGTTTTGATAAGAGTGTACCAGTTCTTGCAGGCACATTTGAATCACAACAACGACTTGACAAGACACCTCAACAAAATCTCATTCAGTATATCCTCAGGAAAATTAGCTACATAAACATCCATCAAACTATGATTGGGGAAAGCCAAGAAATTGAAAACAACAGAAGCAATTTTGCTTCCTTTAATAGACAAGGAAGAAAGTTCCTCATTCGTGTCCTTCAGATCTGTTACAATAATTAATTTTACTATCATTAAAAAAAATTTCTAAATTTATCTTTAAAGAAAAAGGGAATACAAAAATAATAGGCATCCTACATTTCATTTCATTTTTTATGGACCTTTATATTTTAATTTAAAAAATAAATCATTTTATCGACCTCTGTATTGTATACTAAAAATAAATGACCACTTTTTAAAAAACAAAAACAAAGAGTTACTATTATTTTTTCCAAGCATTATAGTAGTACATTATTTTCCAGTCCAATTTTGAAGGATGTCCCATTCTAATCTTGGCAAGTGTTTTAATTATTATAGTATACAGTATTAGTCTCTTCATATATAATTTGCTACTCATTAATTTCGCTACCCTCTTTTCATCCCTAAATCCATGTAAGTAAGAAAAACGTTTTCAACTCAAAATTTTTAGGAAATTGAATTTAACAATAAGTCTAAAAATTGAATTTAACAAGTAATTAGTTGGATTATTTTGTGGGTTTATGTTAAGGTAGTTTATTTGGTGATGAAATTGCGGGGATATAAAATAATTGGTTCGCATAGCGGTGTGAAACTTTGTAGATGGACAACTTAGAGGTTGCTTATAGCACTCATTTGAGAGTCACAGGTGATTGTTTGTTTTTCTTTTCCAGTACATATGATTGTTTATAATGTTTGCAAATTTTCCTGGGTGAAATGCATAAATTTATCCTAAACTTATTTCAAAAAGCCAGTTACACGCTTAAACTATCACAACGACTTATTACACACCTATACTATTAAAAAGTGAATTTTGCCATGTATAGTACCACTCTCACAATCAAAAGTGTATCTCACTTACGCCACATTAATGTCATCTCATTGCCACATCGATCAGATGCCATGTCAGATTTCAAATAAAGTTATTCATGTCATTCAATTGTTTCTTCTTCCATGAACACCACCATGGAATCACTAACATGGCCATCATATTAATACTAAATCTATATATTTCATCATAAAAATCTTCTCTTTTTTCTAGTGCAACAAAACAATATGAAATAACTCAGGAAGAATTCTTTGAAACAAAACGTTCGCCATCATAAAACAAAAAACTAACTTCCCAGAAAACCTAAAACAAAGCAAAAATGGAAAAGACATAAATAGAGTTTTCTCTTCAAGTAAACAAATCTATTCGCAAATGTGAAATTACAACTTTCAAAATTGTTACTACTTAAAAATTATTAAGCTACAACCTTATTTTTAAGCTTTGCAAGCTCCTGTCTCACCACACCATCCACAAATTTCAGCTTCTACTAATAAATTCACCATCAAAATCACGCTATCACTTTCGTTTCCACAAAAATCATAAAGACCCACCACAAATTTAATATTTACCTACAGATCCGTTATTATATTTTATTTTTTAAAATTCAATCATCAATTTTTTCAACCATCAATATAATCAAAGAGTAAAAGCGGATATAATAAAAGTGATAAAATCAAATAATCATTAAAATAGAATATAATTGGAGATGAGCGGTGGGGGAAAATGTAAAGTTTTGACAGAAAAGATTATGCCAGAAACAGAAACAATTGGATTTAAAAGTGATAATTTTATTGAAGACTAAACTTGGCTTTTATAGCCTTACAAAAAATAACAACGGGAAGAAAACAAACGTAAATATCCTAACTACTTAAGCTAACATCAACAGCTAAAAATACTCTAACTATCCCAAAAGAAACGGTCTTTATTTAACAGTCCTTGACTGAATCAAATACTCCTAACAATCCCTCCCTTGAACTTATTCTTCTTTGTTAAGAATTAGTTCAAGTCTGAAAAACTTGTACACCAAGTTCTTCACGCAGCTTCTGAAATGCTTCTAATTTGAGAGGCTTTGTCAGCAAATCAGCAAGCTGATTTTTGGTTCCACAAAACAAAAGATTAACAACTCCTTCTTTAGTAAGATCTCTCAGAAAGTGAAATCTTACCCTTATGTGCTTGGAACGTCCATGTAGAACAGGATTTTTTGACAGTTTTATAGTTGAAGCATTATCACACATTAGTTTTGTTCCTTCTATTTGAGAATAACCAATCTCTTTGAGTATCCTCCTCATCCAAACAGCTTGACACGCACAGGCAGTAGCAGCAACAAACTCAGCTTCTGTAGTTGATAAGGTGACTATAGGCTGTTTACGAGAAGACCAAGCTACTGCTCCTCCACTCATCATAAACACATAGCCTGAAGTGCTCTTACTATCTTCCATGTCTCCGGCATAGTCACTATCAGTAAATCCAATTAAATCACTAACTCCTCCTTTTCTATAAAATACACCATAATTTACAGTACCTCTCAAGTACCTTAACACCCTTTTAGCTGCTGCAAAATGTTTTGTGTTGGACAAGCCATAAAACGACTAATTAAACTTACAACAAACATGAGATCAGGACGGGTAGCTGTGAGATACATCAGACTACCTACTATTTGTTTGTACAAAGTTACATCCACTTTTTCACCATTTTCATCTTTGCCAATTTTCTGTCCTGGAACGATGGGATTACAAACAGAATTATAATTCTCTATGCCAAGTCGATTCAAAACTTCAGCAGCGTACTTTCTTTGACATATAAAAATGCCATCTGATTTCTGTATTACCTCTATTCCAAGAAAAAATCGAATCTGGCCTAAGTCAGTCATATCAAACTCTTTCTTCATGGAACATTTAAATTCCTCCATCAATTTTTCATCATCCCCAGTAAATAAAAGATCATCAACATAAATGCTTACAATAAGAATTTTACCTTCCTTCCTCTTAATGAAGAGTGTCTGCTCACTGGAACTACTTTTGAATCCTTCCTTGATGAAATAGGACTCTATTCGACTAAACCAAGCTCTAGGTGCCTGTTTTAATCCGTAGAGGGCCTTTTGAAGTTTGTACACCATCTCCTCACTTCCTTTTTTCTCATAGCCTTTTGGTTGTTCTACAAAAACATCTTCCTTTAACTCCCCATGTAGAAAAGCTGATTTGACATCTAACTGGTAGAGTTTCCAACCCTTTTGGGCTGCAAAAGCAATGATCATTCTCACAGTATCCATTCTGGCCACAGGTGCAAATACTTCTGTATAATCAATTCCATGCTCCTGTGTGTAGCCTTTTACCACCAATCTTTCTTTGTATTTATCAACTACTCCAGACTCATTTAGCTTGGTCTTATAAATCCATTTTACTCCTATTTTCTTTGCCCCAGCAGGTAGAACCACCAGATTCCATGTTTGATTTTTTTCAATGGATTTGATTTCTTCATCCATAGCCAATCTCCATTTTGGACTTTTGACAGCTTCCTCAAAATTCACAGGATCTGAAATCATCAAGAATGCCATGTTTCCTTCATCTTCTTCAGACAAACCTTCACCGAAATCATGATCTGCCAACCACCCAGGTGGACGTCGATTTCTTCCCTCCCTTATTGTCAAATCTGGTGCAACAGCTACTGGAAAACTATTTTCGGAAACTGGTTCAACTGTTTCAGTTTCAGCAGTTGGTTCACTCGTTTCCTCTGACATTTCTCCTTCTTCAGTTGTGTTCTCATCAATTTCAATAGTTTCCCCCCAGTCTAATTTTGCTTCACCTTCAAAAATTTTCCAATCCCATTCACGATCTTCCTCAAAAACTACATCACGACTTACTATAATTTTATTTGTAGCTGGATCAAACATTCTATACCCTTTTGATTCGCTGCTGACTCCAAATAAAACACAGGTCACACTTTTATCTTCAAGTTTATTCCTCTTGGCATCTGAAATATGAACATGTCCCACACATCCAAAAACTCTGAAATAATCAACTGATGGTTTCTCTCCGCTCCAAGCCTCTTCTGGTGTCATATCCTTTACTGCAAAAGTGGGTGATCGATTCAAAACATGAATCGTCCACCTGACAGCTTCAGGCCAAAAACTTTTTGGCATTTTCTTCTCTGTCAGCATAGCTCTTACAAGATTCATCACAGTGCGATTTTTGCGTTCGGCCACTCCATTTTGTTGTGGGGTATAGGCTGTGGTCAATTGCCTCTTCACTCCATGTTGTTTGCAAAAATCGTTGAACTCTGCAGAGTTGAATTCTCCTCCTCTATCTGTTCTTAAACATTTTATAGGCATTCCAATTTCCTTTTCCACCATTATTTTGAAGCATTTGAAATGATAAAATGTTTCTGATTTTTCTAAAAGAAAATAACTCCATGCTTTCCTAGAAAAATCATCTATAAAACACAATAAATACCTCTTTTGGCTGCTTGAAGCTGGTGAAATTGGACCACATAGATCTGCATGAACAAGACCCAATCTTTCATTTGCTCTCCATTTTCCCATTTTTGGAAATGGATTCCGATGTTTCTTGCCTTTCATACATGCCTCACAGGTAGTGCTTGGATCTACAATTTGTGGCAGGCCTTTCACCATGTTTTTGGATTTCAAGGTGCGTAAGCCTTTGTAGCTGAGATGACCATAACGACAGTGCCAAAGTGTTGACTGATCTGTACTTGAAACTTGAAGGCATCTTCCTTCATTTGTTGTGGCAGATGTTTCAGCAAGCAATATGAACATCCGATTTGCACTCATAATTGATTTTGCCATTTTTCCTTTTTGTGGATGATAAATGCTACACTCACCATTCTTGAACAACACTGCTACTCCTTTTTCTTGTAGTTGTCCAACGCTCAACAGATTATTTTTTAGTTCAGGTACCCAATACACATCACTAATAGTGTAACAAACCCCCTGCAAAGTCAATTTCACTGCACCCTTTCCAGTAACTTTCATCCTTGTATTGTTTCCAAGCTTAACAGTGTGAGAAAAGGTCATGTCTAAGCTTGAAAACATACCTTCATTTGCACACATATGGTTTGAGCAACCAGAATCCAAGAACCAAGCATCACTCCTTTTTGCTTCATGTATTTCTATATGAGCCATTAACAACATTTCATCCTCTTCTTCTAACTCTGCATAATTCACCTGCGGACATTCATATTGAAAATGTCCTAACTCATGGCACTTATAACATTCAACAGTTGCTTTGTTGAAGATTGATCTTCCTCTTCCTCGTCCTCTGCCCCTGTAAGTTCCTCTTCCCCTGTTATTTATTCCAGTTCGACCTTCAACTTTCAGAACTTGTTCCTCTCCATCAATGTTGGATCTTCGAAATTTCTGTTCATGCACCACTAATGAACTTTGTAATTCATCAATGGACATGTTATCAGTATCTTTTGATTCTTCAATGGATACTACAACATAAGTAAATTTTTCAGTCAGGGTGCGCAGAATTTTTTCTACAATTTTCTTGTCTGGCATATCTTCTCCATTGCTTCTCATCTTGTTGGAGACCAGTATTACTCTTGTAAAATAATCAGTGATACTTTCATCCTTTTTCATCTCTAGGATCTCAAATTCTCTCCTTAATGCATTAAGAAGAGATTTCTTCACTCTTTGGTTTCCACCAAACTTTCGCTTCATTGAGTCCCAAACAATCTTGGCTGTGCGACGATCCAAGATTTGCTCAAAGACAGTACGATCAATTGCCTGGAAGAGGTAATGCTTTACTTGGTGATCTTTGAGTCTAGCATCATCAAGGTGCGCCTGTTGTGCCTCAGTTAGCATTGTTCCTTCTGCTGGTTCTGAAATACCAGTATCCACCAAACTCCACAGACCCTTTGCTCTAAGCAAATTTTCCATCAGCTCACTCCAATGATCGTAGTGGCCATCGAAGTGAGGGATCTTGGTTAAACTTTTGTCTTCACTCATACTCTCTGTGTTTGATCACTCAAAGATTGCTACTTTATAGAAGCCAATGGTGGCTCTGATACCAATTGTAAAGTTTTGATAGAAAAGATTAAGCCAGAAACAGAAACAATTGGATTTAAAAGTGATAATTTTATTGAAGACTAAACTTGGCTTTTATAGCCTTACAAAAAATAACAACGGGAAGAAAACAAACGTAAATATCTTAACTACTTAAGCTAACATCAACAGCTAAAAATACTCTAACTATCCCAAAAGAAACGGTCTTTATTTAACAGTCCTTGACTGAATCAAATAATCCTAACAGAAAAGAGGATTCAGGTGCAGATGGGGTGAGGTGGGGAGGGGTGGATGGAAATTGGGGGAGGTGGGGATAAATAAGAAGGAGGAGGTGGGGATGTTGTGATGAAGAAGATAAGTAGGGGAGTGTGGGGTGTGGGTAGAAAGAAGATTTTGATTACTCTCTCTGTCCCAATTTATGTGGCAATTTTTATTTTTCGAGAGTCAAATAGTTTAAGTTTAACCAGAAATATGCGCGTGGAATCTTCAATTTTTTTAAAATAAAATTTATATATTTGTAAAATATGTAAAACGTACTATAAGTCAAAATAATTGACAATTCAAAATACTTAAAAGATATATTAAAAATTCACGGTCAAAGATATACTTATTTGAATCTCGAAATCTAAAAAGTGCCATATAAATTGGGACGGAGGGAGTATTATTTTTACTTTATTTTTTATTTAACGCATTTTTCTTTTTTTGCCACGCCAGTTATAGGGGTAAAAAATTTATTTTTTAATAATAAAGGTGTGTAATAGGTCAGTATAATAGGGGATGATTTTATGCATTTTCTCAATTTTACTATTGCATTCTATCCATGACTCGTATAGTGATACTGTTGACATGATTGTGTTTGAACTTTCAACAATATCTTTATCTGTGTTCAAGTTTCAACTTTCCTTTTACTTTGATGAGATCCAATTGCTGAAAGTTTTTTAGAGTGCTAGAATTCTTTGAGTTGATGAAGTATATATATATATATGTAGTGAATAAGAAAATGAGGTTTGCATGTGCATGCAGGGGCGAATTTAGGAAGGGGAAAGGGGTGTCACGTGACACTACTGAACAAGTATATACAATTACGAAACAAAAGCAAATAAAGTATATATTATCTATAAATGTTATAGGTGACACTCCTTTAATAACAAGAGATGCATGTAGCATAGCTGGTTTTGACTTAAATTTCATATATCAGGTTGCGTGTTCAAGAGAAAATCCTGAATGAAAGTTGTCTACATTAAATGAAATTATTTTGAATACATTTCACAAAAAAAGAAAAACTCATTGAAAAGAATTATAATATATTTTTATTTTATTTTTTAGAAAAGATTAATAATATACATGAATTGTGTTTTATAATTTATATACAAAAATTTAATATTTATTTTTCTCATTTTAAAAATAACACCGCTTATAAAAAAAATCCTACATACGCCACTATGTGCATGAGGCCACTCGTAGCCTTGTATGTTTATTTTAAAAATGGATTTGCATTACCCACTGCATTGGTGCATGAAGGCCACTGCTAGTTTTTTGTTGGAGACATGGCACAAACCCTGTTGGGAAAAGCTGGACGTGGAAGATGGAATGCTTTTACATTATATAACAAAAAATTAAAAATGTCTGGAATTTACTTGTTTTTGATAATGTTCATTAGACTAACAAGTTGTCAAAGTGATTTTAATCACCTGGCTTTCGTCATACAGTGGCCTCCCACCCTATGTGGGTATTCGGGAGTTCACTGTAAACTGACGATCGACAGAGAGAGGTTTACTAGGCATGGCGTCTGGCCAGGCAATAGCACTAGCCATAGTCTGAAGTGCAGCTTGCCGCTACAGCATAGTGAGGACTATGTCAAAGATGTGGTATGTATATTGTATTTTCAATTGATTTTTCGTTTGATAACTAAAGTTTAATTATATATATATATATATATATATATAGTGGGAGAAGGACGCCGATCTCGCAAAGCTTCTGGATCACTAGCCTACTTTTCTATTAAGGAATACAGATGAGGCCTTCTGGATGCGTGAATGGAGGTGCAAGGCTATTGCACTAAACAAACACTTCCAGTTGCCGACTACTTTCAAGGAGCGATGAGAAATGCGGAAAAACTTGAGGGCGATAATAAAGCACTTTGAGCAATAGTTAAGGACAAGTTTTTAATTGCCGGCATATTCTCTCAATATGACAAAGCCGCTTACCAAATGAGTGACCTGCAAATATTTCTTAGTAAAGTGAAAACAAAAAAATCTACATCTGTTGTACGCCCAAGAATAATTCTTTCGCGTATTTGAAGGACATTCATTTCTGTATGGACAAAACGATGAGGAGATTTGTTGACTGCCTGGCGGCTAACCTCGACACCCGAGGTTGTGGTCCAATTTACAGACAAAGAGAAATCATCGTTCCCTTGAAGGCTATCGTCTAGTGATCGCGAGTGCATGCAGAGGATTAATGGAGCTGCATGCATAGTAGTTTTTGTTATAAAATGGAACTACGTACCACGTATCTAGTAGTAGTTTAAAAAATATAATAAAAAACAATACTTCGGCCTATTTATTTTCCTGTGTCTAATTCTCCATGATTAATCTCCAATTTTAATGACTATGTGAGAACCAATAATAATAATTAAAATAGACATTAAACGCATGAATAAACAAAAGCAAAGAAAGAGTGGGATCGGAATAATTAATAAGTTTATATTGTTGCTGCCAAATTCATAAACACGTGCATCCAAGTTTACCATTTAATTAACCTTTTAAAGTACGTTTCTTAAACAACAAGAAGAATTTTTTTTACAATCATGATGCATGCATGTTTTAAAATAGCAACCGTACGTGCATATTTTATTTGGTTGACTTATTCAGTGCAAGTATTTTTATTCAATATATCGGAGAGTAAAAATTATATTGAATTTTCATGAAAAGGGAAAAAAAGGAAGGAAAATTTACATTTGATATAAATAAATTTTTGACTATTTAATTATTATTATTATATATATACACCATCAATGGAGAATGTTTATTTAAAGAAAAATACTCATACTATATATATGATGTGATTGCATTCATTTTCTTTTACACTGTCATTGGAGAATGTTTATTTATAGAAAAAAATTTACAATCATACTATATATAATATAATAACAACCTTCAATTTCTTTTAGACGATTGTTGGAGAATTTTTGTTTTAAAATAGAAAGAAAAATAAAATAGTTATACTAATTCAATTTCATTTTAAAAGGTTGTTACAGAATGTACTTTTTAAAAGAAAAATAAAAAATTATACTATATATAAAATATAACTACATTCAATTTCTTTTAAACTGTTATTGGAAAATGTTTATTTGTGTGTGGGGAACAAGCCTAACAAAAGTATATATCTGATACATAGTGATCTGGAAATTTTTGATGTATAAAAGTTTGGCCCAAGATTTATTATGTGGGTGATTTATTTATAAAAATATGCTATCTGGATATGAGAGAAACAAGAGAGTACTGTGAAACAAATTAATCCTATTTTTCCAACACAAACACTGATATATATGTTTGATATATATTATAATTACACAATAGAAGATACTAACCTAGAATAAGTTATAACATATTAACTAAGGAGAGATTAACAGAGAAAGAAGTAATCATAAGAGGATGCAACACAAGACCATAGAAGGGGATGAGAGATACCAAATGGTAATTGGATCTCAATCCCAAATAAAACTCTCAAATATTTTACTCGATTCAATATTTATAACGGAGTTAGCTTGTTTCACAACATACTGTATTTTAAAAACAAGTAGAGGATTGTATACAATATCAATCTCCCCACATACTGTTATACTCTTTAATTTCAATTTGTAAATTTTACATTGAAAAATTAGCAAATTCAAAGTTCGTTTATAGGTTCAAAAATTTTAACGTTTTTCAATTTATGAGAAAATGTACCAGTAGTCAATCAATGATAAGAGCAAAAATATATCACTCACACTAGCTGCTAGATCCAACAACGAATATTAAGCACGAATAGACTACTGCTTCATAATGAAGAAATTAAACAACTTTATAATCATTAGTCAAGGGGTCTATTCCCAAACCGAAGTCAGGGGAATAATCGATTTTGGGTAAAGGGAGATGGAGGGATCTCACCTCCCTAGTTGCAGGATTCCACAATGCACAACAAGTGGCACTATTAATTTGTCCTTCCATTAAGAACAAGCCATCCACATAACCTATGATGTATTTCATACCTAGGAACGTTTCGGCATTTTCTTCAGAAATCAAAGTCATGGGACAGGAATAATCAAGAACGTCAGCAGTATTATAAATTAGGAGTTGTAAGGGGCTACGATTCTTCTTCAAGTGTTGTTGAATGAATTTAGGGGTTTTGATAAGAGCGTACCAGTTCTTGCAGGCACATTTGAATCGCAACAACAACTTGACAGGACACCTCAACAAAATCTCATTCACTATATCCTCAGGAAAATTAGCTACATAATCATCCATCAAACTATGATTAGGGAAAGCCAAGAAATTGAAAACAACAGAAGCAATTTTGCTTCCTTAAATAGACAAGGAAGAAAGTTCCTCATTCCTATCCTTCAGATCTGTTACAATAATTAATTTTACTATCATTAAATTTTTTTTTTCTAAATTTATCTTTAAAGAAAAAGGGAATACATAAATAATAGGCATCCTACATTTCATTTCATTTTTCATGGACCTTTATATTTTAATTTAAAAATAAATCATTTTATCAACCTCTGTATTGTATACTAAAAATAAATGTCCACTTTTTTAAAAACAAAAACAAAGAGTTACTATTATTTTTTGAGAAAATAGCCAAATACCCTCTTAATCTATTACCAGATTACCAACTACACACTTATACTTCATGAGAAACTTATTACCTCCCTAGACTATTTTAAAATATAATTATTTGCTCCCTGAATGCTGAAGTGGCAAAGAAGGTGTACTTCACTCTCTTTGAGAGAGTGAGAGGCAACAAAAATAATTAAAACTTTAATTTATAAGTATTTCTTTTATTTATTTTTAATTTTTTTAATTTTTATGTTTACTTTTATTCTTATTTATTTTCCATTTTTACCTTCTTCCTCTTCTTTTTTTTCCTATTTAACAGGGAAGTATCAGCTCACCTCCACCACCAGGCCCACATCATCCATTTATCACTAAGTCAACTCTCATCTTCAAATCACATACTTGTCATCGTAGCTTCACTTCTCACCGATTTGAAAATTTGGCGGTAACTCAAAGTTAAAATCGAAAGTCAAGAGGACTGAACTTTAGTGGAAAAATGGAGAAGAATTCATTGGTAACAAACCCATTAAGTTAGAAGAATTTAATTACAAAATCATTCGGTGACAAACTAATTTATGGAGAAAGCCCATTTATTGAAATGGTTGCAAGAATCCATCAAACTTCTTAGGTTAACATTGTTAAATCGAAATCAACACTAGTCTCTCCACTAGCCAACCCCGATATCATCATTTCAACTAACTAGTGTTGCTTACTAGTATTTTTTCAAAGAATTTTTTTAAGCTCAATACTAGTAGTGGAAGAAGAAGTGATTCCGACGATAAAGTTTTCCATTCTCCTAAAGCTTCAATAAAGAACATCGAGATTTTGTTGATATCAAATCTCCTCTAAAGGTCTAAGCATATGTAGTAGTCATGGAATGTATCCTATCTAAAAAGACATTTTTTAAAATCTAAAAAGTATTGTTGAAGACAAAGAAAAAGAGGAATGGAAAATGAAAAAGAAAAGTAGGAAATGAAAATATAAAAGGAAAAAACATAATAGAGAAAAAGAATTATTTTTTATATATAAAAAAAAACGTAAAATTACGTGGCAGGGCGCGTGCAGATCATACTTAGTGCGAATCTGGGTGTTCAATTTAAGGGGATATATATTTCATTTAGAAATGTCCAGGGGGGTAATAGGACCCCCGAAAAGTATAGGTGTGTAGTTGGTAATCTAGTTATAGGTTGAGGGGTGATTTGACTATTTTCTCTTATTTTTTCCAAACATGATAGTAGTACATTATTTTCCAGTCCAATTTTGAAGGATATCCCATTCTAGTCTCGGCAAGTGTTTTAATTATTATAGTCTCTTGACATATTTTGATACTCATTAATTTAACGTTTATTAGGTAAGAAAATTTTAAAAATTATGATATCTTAAGTTGTATATTTATGTAATCTTTCCATCTTTTTGATGGGTTAAGAGTATTATGTCATAAATTATTTTGTTGTGTTGTGTTGTTGATCACAAATCTGGTGGTAAAATCACAAAAGAATTGAACATTTTTTCAATTTACCATTATTTTGGTTATCAAAACATCCAGAAGCTTGTGGCTAGCAAGCAATATGATTTGAAGAACTGGCTGTAACATAGTAGTAGAAGAAGAATGACACTAATAAGGAAATTAAACAATGTTTGATCGCCTACTAACCTTCTACTCTAATTATCGAATTCCATATATTTGTCATTACTATCAAATTTGTGATTAATAAC
This sequence comes from Solanum bulbocastanum, assembly GCA_037074985.1. Taxonomy (NCBI): domain Eukaryota; kingdom Viridiplantae; phylum Streptophyta; class Magnoliopsida; order Solanales; family Solanaceae; genus Solanum; species Solanum bulbocastanum. The sequence goes on from CM073600.1 coordinate 59,222,840, forward strand.
ACAACAAAATAGTTTGTGAAACCACATCACAGTATAAGGTTCACATAATATACTCTTAACAGGTAAAACAGATTTCAATTTATGCACAAATATATCAGTAGTCAATCAATGGTAAGAGAAAAAATATATGACTTGCACACTAACTGCTAGAAAATACTTTCCTTTCAGCGATGATCCAACAATGAATTAAATCTTTGGTATACATTTCCGAACAACATGTAAATTCTGGATCCACGACTATTTCTTTTGTAATATGTGAAGAGGGAGGCCAGGAGACACAATTGTTGGCAAGAATGGCACTGTGTTACTCGAGTATAGATAACCAGCAGATCTTGCAGGAAAATGACTAGAATCTGTAGTCCAAATAATCAGATGACTTGCCCCTCTAAGCATTCATCAAGGTCTCCACATTGTCTTTTGAGCACAAAGGATGCCTTCTTTATCTTTGGCGAAAATCATTCGTATTTCCCAGTGCAAGCTTCTCAATATTTTCTCTAATGGATCAAGTATTTCGACCTTGTCACGTATGATTCCCCAGCCACCAGGCCGTAATATACGATCCATCTCAACCACAATCACAATGGGATGCTTGCACCTGTAGTGAATGAACCACTTAATTAGCTACGAAGATTTGAAGTCTGGAAATGGAAAGTTTCAAACTTGACAGACCACCTCCAGAGGTTGGAAGAAGATTTTTGGAAGACACGGCAACCACTGCTGAAAGGGGTATGAGGGACAAGAACAGAATATAGCCCAAAAAGAGGTGGAAGCTATTCGTTCATATACACACCAACTGGATAGATAATACTTGAAAAGGGACTATGAGTCACCTTTTTAAAGCAATATTCTTTTTTCAGATAGAAGAATTGACCATAAGTAGACCTGAACTGAACAAATACATCCGACTTTTCGTCTTGGTTCATAATCAAGAAAGACACGATCATCCATATATTTTATGAGGGGAAAACTGAAACAAAGGAGCAAATAAAGCAGAAAAGGTCATGTAACCTGTTCTTAAGCCTTGAGAAGAGATGATCTGCATGTAGAAGGTCCTATGATCTTGCATAAGTACCAAAAGCCTCACACCAATCGTGGTACACGCCAATAAGTCCTCTTCCAAAGACTACGGGAAGGGTGTTTGGCGCATGTACAGGAATAACATTCATCACCCACACCTTCTACTGTGCAAGAGCTGCTGCAAATCTGTGTATATTTTTCTCAGTTGTTAGCATCCTTGCTGAGGCACAATATTACAATTAAAAGAGGAGGGAAAGCCAATAACATTTTAATGTTTGGCCTCTTTCATCAGATTAACCAAAGCTAAGGGCTTACCCTCCATTGATGGCTTTCATATCCATTACATTCCGAATGTTGGACCAATCAATACCCAAGCCAACTAGATTAGAATGGTCAACAATAGCTTTCCAGTGCTCACTCAATTTCTCTCTATTGTTCATCCAGTCGGGATAAGTTTCAAGTCTCTTTGGCCACTCCTCAGGCCATTCGGTTCCTTGTTGTTCTATGGATTCAGGAATGGTGTGCAAGCAAGATTTAATCAGGCACATACCTGTTGCGGATAAGGCAATTGGAATTGAACATTTGAGAGGATAAAGAAAGAAGCATGACAATTTTAGAACTAATATGTCTTTGACTCTAAGAGTTGTAGCTTATCTGTGTGATGACATACAATGATGGAGTTGTGCACTTATTTTCCCAAGATTACTCGTCCATGTGCAGTAGCGGAAGTATGTGCAAAGGAAATGCAAATTGACCGAAAAGAGCAAAAGAGAGACAAGTATAACAACACAAGCTTTTCCAACTCACCAGGATGCATCTGGGTTCTCATTTGCTTTGCATAGAGGTGGAACTTTTTTCCTTCTCAATTGGTATGTCATTTGCTTGTGGTTTTTGGTATAACTTAATCCTTATATCACTAATTTCATCAGTTTTATCAGCGAGGATGTTCCAACAGATTGATGCTGTCAACGTGGACATAGCTGGAGAAGAAGGTTGATGTTATGAGCATGAGTACTTTACAAAAAGGAATACGTAAATACATTCTGAAAAGAAAAGTAAAGCACGCAAAATTGAATATCTTAAAAAGGATAAAATCAAAATGATAGCTCGTCTTTCAAGTTTCCCAAAGGAAAAAGACTTGATAACAAAACAATTTCAAGCTACAAGCCAAAAAATGATCCATCCATCCAAATCAAGAGTTTCTTTAGTGAAAATAACATGAATTCTGTAGCAGATCATTTGGGAGTGTATGAGAATATCAGATAGTCCTCATTAGCAAGAACAAGAAGCTTGACATTGAATGAGAAATTAGAAGGGATGATTTCGTTATATCCATGACAGTGGAGGGCAAGTGTCCACTGCGAAATGTTTTTTCTGTAGGAAGATAAGGTCCGCTAAAGGAATTGTCATCATTCAGGAAAGTATTTATTCATTAGACTAAAACGTGCAAAAGTGTAACGAAATAGCTATTTTCATCAAATAAAGAAGAAAAATAGAAGCCGTTTTCCTTCAACATAAGTAGAGGACAAACCTTCTTCAACTTCAATGCTACTGTGCTTTGAAGACAAAATAAAATAACCTCCAGGCCTCAAAATTCTGTTCATCTCTATAAGATGCTTTCCCCCTGAAAGTAAACTCAATTAAATCTCCTGATATCACAGAAAAAGAAACATAAAACAAGAAAAAAAAATCTCTAGCAATAACTTAACACTAACCATTAGAATGCCAAGATGCATGGCAATCATTACAGTGAATAGCATCAAAGACACCAATAGGAAAGGGAAGCCTCCGAGTTCCAAATGGGGTAACTACTGCTGGAAAACCACGCTCAAGTGCAACTTGTGCTAGATCCACAAGGTCATCTTTTAAGCCTAGAGTAAGTGTTAACACATCTTTTTCAAGAAGAGAAGCCCCAAAGCTTGAATCTTCACATCCAATATCTAGCACAACACGGATATTCTTCCCCCATTCAATGTCTGGTACCATCTACCAATCTCCAATATCAATTCACACATCAAACACAAGGAGAGACTTTGAAAGTAGCCTTCAACTGACAACTAAATAAGTAAATAATTAACAAGGAGTTAACCAATTCCAAATCAACTACAACCTGAAATCGCACCAGCATTACTGTGTGGTGAAGACAGGTCATCTTTCATCTTCTTTACAAAGGAAAGAGATCATAATACAAGAGTAAAGCAGCTCAAGATGCTTCTTGTGTCAGGAGAATGCAGAAAATAATAGCCATCTGTTTTGACATTACTGATCAGCTTTGGCAGATTTTCAAGCATGACTGGTTTGAATTAACTCATGCTAGAGTCTACAATTGAATTAGTGAAATGCTGTAAAAAGGTGGGATGTAGGGGAAAGCAGAAGAAATGGTGGAACTCCATCCCAGCGTGTATATGGTCCACTATATGGGATGTGAGAAATGCTAGGTAATTTTTTAAGACAATTGTAACTCTACACAGAGAATTAAGATGGACCGTATATAGTCTTTGTATTTTGATGCAAAGGAAAATATATACATATGATTTATGAATATTCATAGACAATCGTTAGACCTTTCAGCACTGCAATTTCTAGAGAAACAAACAAAGAGTCAACAAAAGGGACTCACCTCTTCTATGAAATATAGGTAGTGTTGAATTCAGTGGCGGATCCAAGATTTAGAGTCCGTGGGTGCCAAATAGACTTATCGATTAAATTAATTTTATATTTGATTAAATTATTCGTCTTTTCGATATATATCATTAATCAATCAATAAAATATAAATAATAAGATATTACAAATCTACACTCCACACTAAAAGCATGAAGTTAACAAATTTAAAACTTTCAATAATATTACTAATATTATAAATATTCATCATTCATTTACAATTGCCCTCGACGAGTTTTCATATTCTGAAAACGATCGATAATGACATCATTACTAACATTTCTAAATACATCACGCTCTATGTAACACACTAGACAATCATTTAAATATTGATTACCAATACTATTCCGCACTTCGTTTTTTATGTGCTTCATTGACGAAAATGCTCTCTCCACAGTAGCCGTAGCAACAGGTAAAATCAAAGTCAACTTTACAAGTAAATAAACAAGTGAATAAGTCTCCGCAAGATTTGCTTCAACAAATGCCTTCTCCAAATCACGAATTCCTTGCAAGTTGGAGAACTTGGGATTACCACTTCGCATATGAATAATGAAAGTATCAAGTTGGTAGCTCAAATCTCGAATTTTTCCATCATCAAACTCACTTGGATAACACTTTGCTAAAGTCCTGATTTTACCTTTGTCAAAATTACAGAAAGAATTGACCGGATTCAAGCTACCCATCCCAAGAAGCAAATCACTACTCACTACATCAAAACGGTCATTAAGCTCTTGAAGTTGCACATCAATAACAACAAAAAAGACTTCAACACACAAGTGGTGCGCATAACTAACACCCGAAGACTTACATTTTGACTTTCCGGGAAAATAAGACTCATCCAATTTGGGAATCAAGATATCATGCACATCACAAAATGAGGAAACATCATCCAACAAAGATTCCCATCCATTTTCCCTCATATCTTGCAATCTTTTCTTTGTAATATTAAGAAACTCCACGGCATTAACAATATCTTGATCTTTTTTTTGTAAAATCATACTCAACTCATTTGACATTGCCAACACTTTCAACATCAAGTGAAGCACAAAAATAAATTTAAATGTTTTAATCTTTGTCAAAAGATACTCCGCTTGATTTCTATCACTTGATGTGGACCCTTCAAGTTCAATCATTTCAAGAACATGAACAATAGATGAGAAAATAACAATAAAGCTATCTAAAGTTTTGAAATGTGATCCCCAACGAGTATCACCTGGTCTTTGAAGCCCACGTTCTTGATGTAATCCTTGGCCTTTTTGAACTTCACCGGATTCAAATAATTGCTCTAACTTTTTGGCTTGGTGATCACGAAGTAAGTCTCTACGCTTGAAAGATCCTCCAACAACATTCAACACATTACTAACATGATCAAAAAAATCTTCAACATCCAAATGTTTTTTAGCAATAGCCACTTGTGTTAGTTGCAATTGATGAGCAAAACAATGAATGTAATATGCCGATGGACTATCTTTCATAATCAAAGTTTTGAGCCCATTTTCTCTCCTTTCATATTACTTGCCCCATCATAACCTTGTCCACGTATTTTGGATGGACTTAGTGAGTGAACGGAAAGCAAAGAATAAATCGCTTTCTTCAATGAACACGCCGATGTATCACTAACATGGACAAGACCGATAAATCGTTCAACTACTTCACCATTCTTATTAACAAAACGCAAAACAAGAGCCATTTGTTCTTTGTGAGAGATGTCTTTAGACTCATCAGCTAATATACCAAAGTAATCTCCATTCAAGTCCCCAATTATTGCTTTCAATGTTTCTTTTGCACAAGCGTTGGCAATATCTTTTTGAATCATAGGACAAGTCAAAGTATCATTTTGTGGGGCATTTTCTAATATCACTTTTCCCACATCCGGATGTTTGTCCCCATGCCATCGCAATAATCCTAGAAAGAAGCCTTGATTAATTGAAGATTCACTTTCATCGTGACCTCGAAAAGGTAATCCATATTGCAAAAGAAGTCTTGACACATCAATTGAGGCTTCCAAACGCATTCGATACTCATTTTTTACCTTTTGAGAATGCTTATCAATAACAACTTGAATTGATTGATGATGATTTGACAAATCTAGCATCTTGTTGAAACATTTGTTATGAATACTATTAACATCACCAACATGTTTACGGAATCTTTCAAGTGCCCTATTCCAACTCCTAAAACCCCTTTTTGTGTAAAACTCACTTGTACTTCCATGGAAAAAATCATCTTTGAATAAATAACAACATAGACAATACACAAAATCTTTCTCCACGCTATACTCCAACCATTTAGAATATGGACCTTCAAACCAAATTTTACAAAATTGACGCACTCTTTTTCCAATTTTAGTTGGAGGATATGAATCCATTTTAGGTTGACAAGGCCCTTTTTTGAATATAATGTTTCCTCACTTCATCCTTTATTCGAGGGTTATTATAGTGAGCAATTGGTACTCTTTTTCCTGGATCGGCTTCAAGTGAATCTAAATTAAGGTCATCCATAAGACTAGAAGGATTGCCATTCGTACTAGAACTTGCTTGAGAATGATTAAATTTCGCAAGAAACTTCTCCATCTCAATTCACAAAACTAGAACACTGAACACTTTCCTACAAAAATTAAAATTTAATCTAACTCACAATTAATTCAAATTTAATAGGGTAAGTCATAGTCAATTCAAATTAACATGCTTCATATCACACAATTTTTAACCAATAATGTCTTACAATGTTCATTAGAAATTTAGAATATCAAAGTAAAATCAAAACTCTTGTCTAATATAAAATCAAATAATCAATCATCACTCATTTAAACTTGAAAGAACTCAAGAAATAGAAATAAAAAAATCTTACAAAAATAGAGTTACAAACTTACAATCTATAGAAGGTTGTGGATGGATAGACAAAAGTGAAAACAATAGCACCCAAATAAGGCTTAGCCGTTGTACGGAATGCTAAGACGGGCGGCGGGAGGCGGGAGGCAACGACAACAAGTGATTTGGGTTTGGAATGGGGCAATGAAAATTTTGGGAAAGTCGAAACTTGGAGGAAGAAGGGTTTGGAAATAGTTGGAGAGAACTTTTTATTTGTATTTAATCAAATAAAAGAAAAGTCAAAGGAGTAATAGTATAATTAATTTAATTTAAGTCAAAAACAATTATAAAAAAAAAATAATGTGCCAACTTTTTTCCTTAAAAAAAGGTGCTTGGAGCCTTTTTTTTTCCTTAAAAAAATATTTGCAGCAAATTTCTCAAAAAGAATAGGTACAGATGGGATTCAAACCCGCAACATTAGCCATCTAAAGTTGACCTCCAACCATGGCACCACAAGCCAATTTTATTCACTAGGTGCCACGCTTTATATTTATATAAATATTATATATATATACCTATGTATATGTAGAGTTTCCGTCGAAGTCGGGGGGTGGCGTGGCACCCCCCGGCTCCTTAATAGATCCGCCCCTGGTTGAATTCCACCTTTGGGTATAGATTGGTTTGTCGGTAAAGTGAGATAATCTCCAGACTCCACCACCCAGCTCCCTTTCTTAACAAATGCCTCTAGTTTCGGGTGTGCCACATTTTTATAAAGTATCTGTAAGTATTATGAACTGAATATAAGAAAGAACAGATAAAGCTGAATTTACTGAAGATGAACTTGATTCTCATACCTTTGACTTACTCTTAGGTCAGCTTACTGGAGTCTCATAACCACCAGGAGGAAGGGGAACAAGACACATTTGAGGTGCTTTAGGACAACTTCTTTCGTGATGCCGATAATTCTGCAACTTTCCACTGGCACTTTCAAAGTCAATGCAAGGAATGCAATTGTGCTTGCTTCTAGTGCTACATAAATTCCAAGTATAATGTGCTTTTGGATCAAATAATGGTCCTAAATTATTATCCTTCTTCCCATTATCTTTAGCTTTCTCATCCTCATCCTCGACTTTCTCAGCAGCCTCTTGATCCAACTCCTCAGTATTAGCTAATTTACCATTACCTTCATTACCATCTACTGTTCCTTCTCCTTCTCCTTCTTCTTCTTTTTTACTTTCTATTTCCTCTTTCTCAGTCTCTTTATCATCCACTCCTTCTTTTCCTTCTCCTTCTTGTTTACTATTATTTTCTGTTTTTTCTTTCTCATTCTCTTTAACTTCAACTACTTTTTTCTCTTCTTCTTGCTTACCATTTCCTATTTTCTCTCCCTCATTCTCCTTCTCCAACACATCAGTTTCAGATCCTTCCAATTCTTGTTCCTTTACCTCATCAGCCTTTTTGGGTAACTTCAGATCCTCACCCTTTCTCTTCCTATCAACTCCACTTTTATCATTCTTATGCCAAACACCAGATTTTGAAGGCAAAGAAGACCTATCAACCCTTTTCTTTTTCTCACCAGAACTTGATCTATGTTTCAATTTCTTATTATGGGGTTGTTCTTTCTTGGTTGAAGGAACCAAAGATTTAACCTTTTTCCTATTTGCAGATGACATAGGTTCTCTAATATCATCAAAAGTGCCCCTTTGATAGGCTACTGAATAAGAAGAAGGTGAAAACACAGACCAAATGAATACAAAACAAAGACCCAAAATTACTACTGCAGCTAACTTAACACCAAGACCATAAGATTGATATGAACCTTTTACCTTTCTCCCAAATCTTGTTAAAGCTGTGTTGTGCTTCCTCATTTCAAACTCAAACAAAAATCTGAGACATACCCAGAAATCAGAATTCCATAAAAACAAGAAAAGCAACAATCGTTTTTTACCCCAAAACAAGAATCTTGGCAGCTGAAGATAGAATTGACAGTGAAGTGATGTTCTAACTAACGAAAGCTAGGTAAAAATATATATATGGTAGTATGGTAGTATATACTATATATTAGATACCAACTTTATTAATATAGTAATATGGTAGTATATAATATATATAGTAAGTACAATATATATTAATATTATATATATAGTATAGTATATTAGATACCAACTATATTAATATAGTAATATGGTAGTATATAATTTATATAGTAAGTACAATATATATTAATATTATATATATAGTAGTATAATAATAGAACAACTACAGAATATAGATAATATATGTATAGATATATATTATAGATGACAATAATATAAATATATTAATATGGATATAAATAATATAGAAATAGTAATATAAGATATAGATATGAACGTAAATTAACAATAATATATTAATGACTTGCTTCAAATATTTTGTAAGTCCTACTTAGTACTCCCTCTCTCATTTAGTTTAATCATGCTAATTTATGACTTAAATCCCTATTTTCTCCATGTTTTATTTTATTTTTCAATTTTTTATTTTTTATATTACTCCGTTCATCTCTTCTTCTTAACCTGTATTTTTAACAACTTCATCCTTAACCACACCCCGGATGTAAACACTGGCAACAAATTCATCCTTTCATCAAGCGGACTATAAAGCCAAAAATCCTAGGAATTTACAGGTTAATCAATAGTCGTTATTAAGAAGTTAAGAAGCTAACCATATACTAAGAGTAATATTTAAACACATGTACAACAATTTACATCAAACTAAAAAAGATAAAATATTTTTTAGGGAAATTTAGGGAAGTAAACATCATAAAACTTACATGATAAATGGAGAGAGGTTTCCCTTTCGGGATCCCCCGAAGGACTTTGGAAAAGTTTCAAAAACTTTAACACACAAACACACTTATTTTTATTTCACAAACTTTAATATACAAAAGAGGATTTTTGGTACATAGGGGAGTATGGAAGGATGATGGAGGAATTATGGGTGGAGTATGGCTACTAAATTTCTCACTCTATTTCGTTCTATTCAACTCTCTCAACTCTACTTTTTCAGTCCATCTTTTGCCTTATATAGGCAAATAAAACTAACTCCACTGTCTTAAACTTGCTACGTAAGATTCCTTTAATAATGCAAGTCGGGTACTCATTGGGTCCCATCGTCACATGCATCATTAATTTCATCTTTTTGGACTTATATTACAGACTAATACATTTATTGGACGCGTGTTATGTCAACAGTTTTTCCCTTTTTTGGAGGGTAGTGATAAAGTGACAACATACTCATGTTTACAGGACACTTAGTGGGTATCCCCACCTAATATTATGACTTAATATATATATATATATATATATATATATACATATATTTTTTATCTTTATCGCCCATGCTTTGAAAAATGATACCATGCCATTCTTTTCTACGTTCCATGTTTTGTTGCGACTTTTGTCTTGTTTTTCCTTGTGATGAAAGTGACTTGTAACTTGATAAAAATGACTTTTGTCTTGTTCTTCCTTGAAGTCTTCCGAGTTATGTCTTGCTACTATTCCATTCTTGACTTTTTGTATTTTTGTCTTCTTTGTGATAAAAAATGAAGTCTTTGAAACATAAAATGGTTAAGTGTCTAAATTCTGTAGTGCAATAGTATCAAAACTCATGCCTGAGTCATCATCTTCATAATGTTCTTGTGAGTCTTGAATATTATTTATCTGTTCATCATCTGATAATGAAGGACTGTCAATATTGTCTTCTGAACCATTACTTGGACTAGGAATGTTTTTAATAATATGTTTGTCTTGACTTTTGTTTTGAAAATTTTTTTCTAACGTTTGTTGAATTATTTTTTCTAATTTTTCATTTTTTTTTCTTTTTTAAAACATCATTTTTTCTTAAAGAGTCTTTTTGAAAATATTTCGGTAGTCTTCTTCGTGAGGAAGTCGACCCCTCTTCTTCACTTTTTGGCAAAGTGACAGCCTTTAACGAATTTGATAAGTCTTTACCAATCACCGTTTGAACCGGACTAGCTGTATCATGCTCCAATACAGTAGAGTTCTTAGCATTCAGAGGGGAATGCACACTCGTCTCATCCATTTTTAAAGGAGATGGAGAACTCATTTCTGGCGTCTGAGTATTGTCTGTTGTTGGAGCATATTTATTCTGAAAAATCTCTAGCTGTTTCAAAAGTCTCATATTTTCTTGGATAAGGATTTCATTTTTTGTATTAAGTCTTTTGAAACCCTCTGTCATGGCTGAACAATGGTCACAAAAAATTATTTTGTCTGAGTCTTTTTGGATATTGTATTGTGGTATTTGGTTTGGGCTTTGTCTGAGAGCTGGTGAAATGTAATAGTTAGGCCCAAGTATTCCTCTTGCATAATCTAAAGCTTCAGTAAAATTATTAAATCCTTTAAAAAGTGGGTTTTTAACCCCATTTATAGAATCAACTACTTCTATCCATGTTTGAAAAACTCCTTTATTTTTTTCATGTATAACTACATAATATTTAAATTTATTGTCTCTATTTTTATCTAAAAAGTATTGACACAAAGCATTAGATGCAGCAATAAAGTATTTGGTGTCTTGTTTATTATATGCTATCCATAGATTATCTATTAAACATTGTTGAGACTTATCTAAATTGCAGTCTGGATTTGCTCTAAAAGATAAATTACACTTAGGATATGAAATTAAATTATACTTACCAAAATAAATTCTCTCCATTAAGTTGTCTGTTGTACTTAGTGGTCTGAAATTTTGTCTTCCTAATAATGTCTGAGCATAAGTATCTGGCTGGGCTATGCCCTTGCCTTTGTCTGTTGGCTGTTGGCCAGTTGGTCTCATGCTTTGTCTCATACTGAAATAAAAATTAATTAGTTTTTAATTGTAGTATACTTAATTTATTTGCTAAATCATTGTCTTTTCCTTTAACATATTCAAAAACAATATTATTATATCTATAAAATTTAACCATCTTCTTTTACTACTAGCTTTACTGTTTATTTTTCGTGGAATTTTACTATTGATTCGCAGTCTGTTCTAACTAGTACTTCTTGCTTATTTAAAATGTATAATTTAAAACTATTTAGTCCATATATTACTGCTAATACTTCTGCGTCTATACTACTCATATTACTTTTTTTTTATATTGTCCACTTTGGTAGGCACATATTTTTTCTTAATTTTTTGGACTGTATTTATTAGGTCTAGATTTTAAAATATCACCCCATCCTAATTTACTTCCATTTGTTTGGACTATTAAGTAATTTGATTCTAAAGGTATTTGTAAGTCTGGTATATTTTTAACTTTTTCTTTTATTTGTTGGACTAATTTTATATCTTCTATGTTAAAGTGTTTTTGTCCTTTACTACCTGTCTTAGCATACAAAGGTCCTGCTATTTTTCCTAAGTCTTGAATAAAATTTCTAGCATAATTTACTAAGCCTAGGAATTTTTGTAATTTTTTAGTATTATCTAACTTGTCTGGCATTTCTAATACCTTTTTAGCTATATGTGGTTGTAATTTTATTTTTCCTTCTCCTAAAGTTACTCCTAAGAAATTTATATGTGTCTTACATAGTTCCATTTTCTTTTTACTAATTATTATTCTGTAGTTTACAAATAGTCTAAATACTGTCTGTAAGTGTCCTAAATGTTCTTGTATATTTTTACTAAATACTAGAATATCATCTACATATACTAACACAAAATTCTTATAGTCTCCGAACATCTCATCCATTTTTCTTTGGAATATGGGCGGATCTGTTTTTAACCCAAAAGGCATAGCTAGCCATTCAAAATGTCCTTTAGGACAAGTAAAGGTTGTCCATTCAATGCTTTCAGGGTGCATTTTTACCTGCCAGTATCCTGATTTACAGTCAAATTTACTAAATATCTTTTTACCTTGTATTCTATTAATTAACTCACTTTTATCGGGTAATTTGTATGCATTTGTTCTAGTATTATCATTTAGTCTTTTGTAATTTATTACCATACGAGCTTTTCCTCTTACTTGTTCGCTATGGTTTCTAACCATAAAAGCTGCTGATCTATGTCAAGATGTAGATCTTCTTATTACTTCTAATTTTAGTAATTCTTTAATCTGTTTAGCAAATTCTTCAGTGTCTTCATTATTTGCTTCTATTGTTGCTATTTTTATAGTATACTCATGATTTATTATGTCTAATTTACACATAATTTTATTACTTCCCCAATGTATTAAAGGCTTTTCTCCTATTATTTCCATTTCATCTAATATTGCTACTATATTTTCAAAGCCTTTATGATTGTTTATTTTTCCTATTGTAGTTATTCCTTTTTGAAAATTATAAAATTCTGTTTCCATATTTATTAAGGTATAATCTTTTTCTATGTCTTCTATGTATGTATCTTCTAAATAATTTTCTTCTTGTTCTTCTTCATATAGGTAATTTGAACAACAACTACCATTATTGCCACAATCGTCACAACATGGAGTAGTATTTTTTATATTTATTTTATTGTCTTTATTTAATTCCTTGATTGGAATTTTTATAGTTTGTACAGGGGTATATGATGTATTTCTAAACAGCATTATTCCATCTCTGGAAATTAAACAGCTTCCGTTATTTTGTATAAGAAATTGTAAACCTAAAACTAAGTTAGTTTTAATATTAAGATCTCGGACTAATATCTTATGCATATTATATGTAGGTTTATAGAATTCACTACATGTATTTATAAAACTTATTTGTGCTTTTTCTATGTACTGATCGTAAAGATTATATGTTCCATCCATTTGTATTGCTTGTATAGGCTCCTTAAAATTTTTTAAAGCTGATAATAGATTATGAGGTAGTATTATTAAGTAGGCAACTTGTACAACCTGTATCTACTAAAGCTAAAGTCTCTATTTCTACGTCATTTATTTTTATTCTTACTAGTATTTTTATTGTTCCAAATTTTTTATCTTCATTGCATATAAAACTAGTATTATTTTCTTCTATGTTCATTAATTCACTTTCTTCTATTTGGTCTAAATGTATTGTACCTTGTGATTGTGTTTATCTATGTCTATTTTTTGTTTACCTTTTTCTAACTTAGTTATTCTTTGTTCTAAGTCATTTATTCTTGTTTCTAGAGTTATTAGTCTTAGATTAGTAGCCTGGTCTTTTATATGAACTTGTTCTTCATTTTTATTTACTTTTTGTTTTAATTTATTTTCTATACAACTAATACAGGCTTCCATATAACAGTATTTACATTTGGCCCTATTTATTTTACTAGGATACAATTTACATATATTACATTGGTTACTATCTATTCCTTTTAGTCTTTCGAACTCATGACTACATTCTTGAGAAATATTCATCATAGTAGTTATTATTTTATTATCTAGGAAATCTTGATTTCTGTCTGCTCCTATTTCATTAATTAAATTATCATCTTCTGAGTCAGATGTATCTGATTGGGTATTTATTTCTTCTGTTTCTATACTTACTACTGAGTATATGCTTTCTGTATCTGACATGTATTCATCTACATTTAATAAGGTTTCTTGAAAGTCTTCTATTAACTGAGAATTTCTAGTTTTCATATTATTCTTTTTAGGGCATGTATTTGCTAAGTGTTCTATACTTCCACAAGTATAACATTCTAATTTATTTTTATAATTTCTATTATTTCTATATTTCCTAACATGTCTATCTCTATTTAAGTAGGGTTTTCTGGCTGAAGATTTTCTTAAGAAATATTTTTTATGTCTATAAGGTTTTTGGTTATAAACTGGTCTTCTTTTATATTTTATTATTTTATTAGGTTCTTTATCATAACTTTGGGTAGTATATATCATTGCTTTGAAAAAGTTCATTTCATTTTGTTTTAATTATTTTTGTATTTATATATTTGTACATTTTTCAGTTAGTAATTCCATTATGTGATTTATTTTTTTGTCCTATAGGCCATAATAGTGTGGGGTTTTGCACCACTCCTTCTCTTTTATACCATCTTTCTTCTATTTCTCTTCCTAAAGCTCCTGGTAATTTATTAAATAATTTTCTACCTAATTCTTCATTAAAGGTATTTCCACTAATAGTACAATAATAAAAATAGTCTTTAAGAAAATTCTTTTTATTTAGCTAGTTAGATATACTTAATTGTTCTAATTTTACTACAACATTTCTTTGTAGTGCTGCTAGGCCATTATTTGGGTCTTCTCCTGTTAATAATACATGTATTTTATTTGTAAAGTTATATGGGTTTGGTCCTAATTCTATTAAACTTTGAAATTCCTGTGGATAGGTTTGTTTATAAGATTCCCATAATGCTTTACAGGACTCTCCTAAAAATGTTTCTAAGTATCTATACATAGTTTCAGCGTCAGTTTCTTGATAATTTTTAATAAAGTCTGCTACCACTATTCCTTTCCATAAGTCTATTACTGTATTCCACATTTGTGGATCATGTGCTGCTATGTTTAATATTTTTCCTTTATTTCCTCCTTCTTGTAATCTAATAGGTTCTTCTATAGGCATTCTTTTTCCTATTGGTTTTATATTATCTTTTATTTCTTGATCAGGTCTTGTCCATGGTTTTCTAGGTAGATTACCTGTATTATAGCTAATACTTGGGGCTGCACTAGTTCTTTGAAACGGACTAGCACTATGTGAACTAGTTGCTTCTTCCATTAGTTCAGTATAACTACTTATGGATAAAGTATCTATTTTATCTTCATTTATGTCTTCAGGTTCTTCTATTCTATATGCTTAATTATCTTCTCTGTCTTGGCATATTCTAAAATGTTCTACTATTTCCATTATATCCATTTTACCTTTTTTACATCCTTTGCACTTAAAAGTTATAAGATTATTTTCTTGGTATTGTCTTTTTGCTTCTTCTATAGCTCTTTCTACCTCATACCCTTCTTGTATTAATTCTATATTCATAAATTCTTCTTGTTCTGTTTCTATGGTACTTTCTGTTTCAGTATCATCTAAGTTTCTTTGACTTGTATAATTATAGTTTGTAAACCTAATTGATATTTCTCCTTTTGAGCTAGTATACATGAAATGTTGCTTGGGAGCAAATACTTTTGGTGTACTTAATTTATCT
The DNA here is from genome assembly GCA_037074985.1 of Solanum bulbocastanum. Classification (NCBI taxonomy): domain Eukaryota; kingdom Viridiplantae; phylum Streptophyta; class Magnoliopsida; order Solanales; family Solanaceae; genus Solanum; species Solanum bulbocastanum. The sequence goes on from CM073600.1 coordinate 59,238,407, forward strand.
AGATTCCATTCTAATCTTGCGTATTTTTCTGGATTTATTTTTATTGGTTTTATTAGTTTTATTCCTTTATTACCCATTATTTCTACTACATCATTTACTTGGAGTTTAAATTTTCTGTTACTACTTAAAGTCATTTTTCCATTAAAACCTATACACATTAATAAATTATTTCCCTTATTCATTTCTTCATATCCTTTAGTCTGGATTCCTATTTTAATATGTTTGCCAAATTCTTTTAGATTTATTAAAAAATCTAGGCTAATATAAAATATTCCACCATTATTTGTCATATCTACTTTAGTTAATCCTATTAAAAGAGAGAACGAGCAGATAAGTGTTTGTTGGAGACGAGAGCTAACTGTCTTTTTTTAAGACTTTTAGTTTAAGCTTATTAGTTTTCGGTCCTTGTTTGAATTGAATATGTATATAAGTTTGAATCCGAATAAGAGATTTACATAATATTACGAACTGTCTTGGAAATTTTTTGAGATTTTTATGCTCATATTTCCCTAATTCGAGTTTATTATCAAAATGAGTCACATATTTTTCTGTCCTTGTTCAAGTTGACCATATTGTACAAATTTGAATCCTATTGAGAGTACTAAAAAATTATTGAAAACCAATAAAATCTCTGGTATGTCTTTATTGGATATCGAAAAATAAAAATTGGTGTATACATTCAAAATAAAGATGTGTTTATAAAATTTACTTTATTTAAGAGTATTAAATTGTTCATTCCATTTTTATCTATAGATATAATGCGAAAATTTATTCAAACCATGTTCAAAATTTTCATTAAGTGTTATCATTTACTATATCTGAAGAGTTTGATAAATGATATTTTGGTAATTATGTCCAAGTAAAAAATAGTTTGGCGAGAGTAACCCATAAAATGAAGTCATTTAAAAACTTTAATCATGTTAATTAGGATAAAAGATACCAGTTATTTCAACAACAAACTCGGTGTAACTCCACGAGTGGGTTTTGAAGAGTAGTGTGTACGTAAACTTTGCCCTGAGGTACAAGGGCCTAATAATATTGCAAGAAAATTAAGTTCTTGAGACATAAATAACACACATGGAAACTGATGAGATTCCAGTAAATGAACTTTGAATGTCTCAAACTCTAGCAATACACTGCATTACAATTTACAATCCAAACCAAATTTCTTTCTTGTTGAATTTGCAGCCTATTCCTCTGTATATAGGGCTATACTATCTACCCAAATTCGCGCTCAACGGGACCAATCTAATCTAAGTTTAAATAATAATACAAAAATACTAGAATCAGGATATGCTAGAATAGAGAAACTATACATTTAACATGTTGGCTATACTTGAGGTAGCTAATGAGAAGTCTTAAAAGATAGTCAGAGGGCCTGGAGCAGCTGAGTTGAGGAGTTCTGTTCAGCTGAAAAATCTTATGAAGAATTCATTTTCACCTTTATCCTGAAAAGAGTAAGTTCATAATTACAACCCCATCAGTTCACAATTACATAAATGCGAAAAGCTCTAAGAGGGCTCCAGTCTCTAGGTCTATTGGGGCTTTAAGCGCAATTGAAATGTGGGCTTTAGTAAAAAAAAAAAAAAAAAAAAAAAAAAAAAAGTGCAATGTAGATGCCGAACCTGCTGTGCCCCATTGACTTCTAAGGAGAAATATATATGTAATTCATGAAAGTAACAGATTCATTCATAATGTTCTCCTTAGCAACTAGTAATACACTTAATTGCCAATAATATTTCGGTACGCCTTCAGGATAGAACTCGTGGTCAATGAGGAGTACGCCTTAGTGCCTTACCTATACCAAACGCGCTTAAATGAGACCCAGGGCTTAAACACGCTTAAATGAGCCTTTGACAACACTAACCCTTTCTAAGGACAGAGGCAATTATTGTCAAGTGCAAGTGTGCAACAACACCTTCACACTCCCACAAAAGGGGAGAAAACCTTAGCACATGCTCAGTCGCTCTCCTTCCCTCCTATTTTCTTTAGGAGGGGCAGCAATCGATTAATAATGATCTCTAATAGTACTGAAGTAGCACAGAACTAGTTCTTTAGCTAAAAGAGATTTACGTGCTAATACTAGACCAAATGGAGTATAAACTGGCACTGCTAGACAGACAATACCTGTTATGAATGTTGACATATTCATCGGTTTCATCCAATATCTCCTCCTGCCGTAAAGAAATGCAAAATGAGAAAGTAATAAACTGAGAGGTTTGGCTAGATTCTTAAGAATGATATGGAAGTGCATAACTATGTAACAGAGTAAAAATATGTTGTACATATTCCTGTCTCTGGGGTGGAGGTGGGTGGGTGGGGGGGTGGGGGGTCAACAATGAAAACAATACCACAAAAAGGACAAACAAATATTAATGAAAGTGAGAATCTTAAGCACCTGAAGAAGCTCCTCAATGACATCTTCCATAGTAATAACACCAACAACTTCTTGATTGGAAGGGATCTCTGGTATTGGAGTGTTTTCCAAATCCAAAATACAAAATGAGCAACCTTTGTATCTCTTCTTAAAAGCAGGAGTAGGGGGAGGAGATTTCTTTGGGACTTGGTCATCATCAGCCTTATGTAATGCCGTCTTAATGTCATGCGAGTAGGATTTTAGTGTTGCGCTATCACCATCTGCAATTATCAGTTCATACAACACTTAAAAGTTGGCCAAATCGTAATTTCACCAATTTAATAGAAAACTGTCAAGTTTAATCACTGAAGATCTGTTTGCTCCATTTTCTGAAATAGAGGTAATTACAAGATATGAAGGACTTGGAGAGAGTTGATTAGAAGCCCATTTAGCACAAAATGAATAAAAAGTTAAACTGGATATGCAGAGCAAAGACATTTAAGGCTCGCAATAATGCTTTAACAGAAAAACTAGGATAAGTAGCTACATGGTAGAGCCAAGACTAATTCAAGGTTTCAGACCTTTATCATTCACTGGCATGTCTTTCGTCTCGTTCAGATCTTTATATACAACAGCAATGTGGCTATGGCCCTTCTGAAACTCATTCAAAATGTCATACAGAGGCATGTTTTCAGAAACCCTGAAAAAATACCAATGCTGTACAATTAGCTTAGAATAAGAGCATTGCATGCTAACTATTATCTTAATTCAGCTGTAAATTTTTTTCCTCTACAAATATGTCACTCATATTACAGTTTGTACAATCTAAACTGCATATCTATGAAAAGGTTGTGGATATCTAGGAAGTACTTCATAATAATCAGAATTCAGAACCTTAGAATTCATTACTTGGATAGCTACAGGAAGTAATCTTGTGTAGAGAAAGTACAGAAGGATAATTGGATCAGTCAGAAGGCTATAATAGAAGTCTGATAGCCTTCTATTGGAGATGATAAATCAATTTTGAAATGAAGCTTGATGTGTAAAACCATGATGCATGAACAATATGAGACGAAATCCTCTACTTCCCCTAGACTAGTTAGATGCAGATGAATTCTACAAGTGAAAGAGCCATGGTGGAAGCTAAACAAATTGCTAACCCATGGCACCCTCGGTCAGTTAGTTTCAGTAACCTTTAATTGTTGAGTTTAGAAAAGAGACTACATAGCATCAGCGAATGGGAGCTGGATTTCTTAAACATTACATGAGATTATATATCATTGCAACTAAGGCAAAATGGATGCTAACCTATAAAGTTATAAGGTCACAAGAAACCATGGTACAATAGTGAAGTGCAGAAAACTTTTACAACCCAGGGAGAACCACACCCCGAAAGCAGTTATTGAAGTGGGGTAGCCCAAGGCTATGTAAACCCCTACAACCCAGGGAGAACCACATCCCAAAAGCTAGTGATTGAGGTAGGGGAACCCAAGTCTATATAAACCCCCAAAACCCAGGGAGAACCACACCCCAAAAGCTAGTTATTGAGGTGGGGGAGCTCAAGGCTATATAAACCCCACCTCAGCACATAGTAGTATCGATATGGGACTGGACCATATCAAATCACCATGCTCCGCATCTGTCATCCTTGACAATGGCACGCTAGACAATACTAGCCCTGGGCAAACACTGCCATACTGGCGTCACCATCCAAGGCATGATGGGCATGCAGGGCGGTGGGTGACAACTCAAGGAGAATCACACACCAAAAGCTAGATTTTAAGGTGGGAGAGCCCAAGGCTGGCTATATGAACCCCATCTCAGCACATAGTAGTACGATGTGGGACTGGCCCATCACGAAAACATTTTGATGGAATTAGCTTTACTTTCTTTTTCTGAGTGTCCCGTAACTGTTGCCCTTGAACCAACAAGTTTTGTTTAGGTGAGCTTGGGGCATACTTAATTGATTGGTTATAAACATAAACATTTAGGAAAGGGAAGAATTGCTGCAGTTATACTTACCTCGGAATTTTTCTCATCAACATTTTCCTCAGGGGAACTGAATTTTCTTCTGAGTGAACTGCCAAAAGATTTTTAACTTGCCCGCGAAATATTTGAAGACAAGTACAGAGAGCATGGAACGCAATATCAGTAAGTTACAGATACACATACTTGCAGAAGTAACACAGCAAAAGAAACAAGAACTCTTGCTTAATGATGTTGACAATTAAACTTCAACACAATAAGTGAATCCACAACAAGGTAAAATTGAGCTCAGCATGGATGAAACTTTATTACCAAAATTAGTCCTATAATATTTGTCGACTTTCTATAGTAAACAGGAACTCTGCTATGCCCCATTGTCATTGTAGCATTTAGTGTTTCCCTGCAAGAGAGAGAGAGGGAGATAGATGCGTTATAGAACATAAAAAGTTTATGAAAGTTTGATATCAAATTGAACAGCTACTTATTAACCCACAAGTTAAGTATTCCATCCAGATCAAGAGAAAAAGCCTTCGATATTGGAGTCATCGCATCTTTTGCAGTTTTTTCTGTCAACTCCAGTGCTCCAGCAATTATTATTGTTTCATCATGTGTCAAATCCCCTCCTTTTCCAGCCTGTCATAGCAAACAAGCTGAGGTATACAGAAAAATAAACAGAACGAATTTGGAAACAAGGTTCAGCTATAGCACCTAATCTTGGTGAGATGAACTTGTTTGTGTAAGCGACAGTGTTTATGCATATATACAAATAATGTATTTTCAATAGATTTTTCGTTTGATAACTAAATTTTAATTTTATATATATATATATATATATAGTGGGAGAAGGATGCCGATCTCGCAAAGCTGCTCCACGATCACTGGCCTACTTTTCTATTAACGAACACAGATGAGGCCTTCTGGATGCGTGAATGGGAGGTGCACGGCTACTACACTAAACAGACACTTCCAGCTGCCGATTACTTTCAAGGAGCGATGAGAATTGTGAAAAAACTACAGGGCAATAAAAAAGGACTTTTAGCAATAGTTTGGAACAACTTTTTAACTGCCGGCATATTCTCCCAATATGACGAAATCGAAGAATTTTTTTTTTACAATCACGATGCATGCATGTTTTAAAATAGCAAGCATACGTGCATATTTTATTTGGTATTCAGTTTTGACTTATTCAGTACAAACAAAAGTAGTAGTACTTAGTATTTTTATTCAATATATCGGAGAGTAAAAATTATGTTGAATTTTCATGAAAAGGGAAAAAAGGAAGGAAAATTTACATTTGATATAAATAAATTTTTGACTATTTAATTATTATTATAATTATATATATACACCATCAATGGAGAATGTTTATTTAAAGAAAAATACTCATACTATATATATGATGTGATTACATTCATTTCCTTTTACATTGTCATTGGAGAATGTTTATTTATAGAAAAAAAAAATTTACAATCGTACTATATATAATATAATAACAACCTTCAATTTCTTTTAGACGATTGTTGGAGACTTTTTTTTTAAAAAAACAGAAAGAAAAATAAAATAGTTATGCTAATTCAATTTCATTTTAAACGGTCGTTACAAAATGTACTTTTTAAAAGAAAAATAAAAAATTATACTATATATAAAATATAACGGCATTCAATTTCTTTTAGACTGTTATTGGAGAATGTTTATTTGTGTGTGGGGAGCAAGCCTAACAGAAGTATATATCTGATACATAGTGATCTGGAAATTTTTGATGTATAAAAGTTTGGCCCAAGATTTATTATGTCGGCTATTTATTTATAAAAATATGCTATCTGGATATGAGAGAAACAAGAGAGTACTATGAAACAAATTAATTCTATTTTTCCAACACAAACATTGATATATATTATAATTACTCAATAGAAGATACTAACCTAGAATAAGTCATAACATATTAACTAAGGAGAGATTAACGGAGAAAGAAGTAATCATAAGAGGATGAGATACAAGACCATAGATGGGGATGAGAGATACCAGATAGTCAAAGCTTCGACATAATAATTTTCATAATTGTTCTTCCAACTCTGTGTCCTTTTCAACAAATGGTAATGGGATCTCGATCCCAAATAAAACGCTCAAATATTTGACTCGATTCAATATTTATAACGTAGTTAATTAGCTTGATTCACAACATACTGTATTTTCAAAACAAGTAGAGGATTGTATACAATATCAATCTCCCCACATACTTTTATACTCATTAATTTCAATTTGTAAATTTTACATTGAAAAATTAGCAAATTCAAAGTTCGTAATTTATAGGTTCAAAAATTTTAACTTTTTTCAATTTATGCACAAATGTACCAGTAGTCAATCAATGATAAGAGCAAAAATATATCACTCACACTAGCTGCTAGATCCAACAACGAATATTAAGCTTTTGTATACATTTGTGAACTTACTCTCTCAACTTCACAACCCGCAACATCTAAATTCTGGATCAATGACTATTTCTTTTGCAATATGTGAAGAGGGAGGCCAAGAAACACAATTGTTGGAAAGAATGGCACTGTGTTGTATAGATAACCAGAAGATCTTGCAGCAAGAAAATGATGTAGTCCAAATAATCAAATGACTTGCCTCTAAGCATTCATCAAGGTCTCCACATTGTCTTTTGAGCACAAAGGATGCCTTCCTTATCTTTGGCGAAAGTCATTTGTATCTCCCAGTGCAAGCTTCTCAATATTTTCTCTAATGGATCAAGTATTTCGACCTTGTCACGTATGATTCCCCAGACACCAGGACGTAATATACGGTCTATCTCAACCACAATCACAATGAGATGCTTGCACCTGTAGTGAATGAACCACTTAATTAGCTATGAAGAAAATTTGAAGTCTAGAAATAACATTTTAATGTTTGAGCCTTTCATCGGATTAAGCAAAGCTAGGTGCTTACCCTCCATTGATGGCTACATTCCGGATGTTGGACCAATTAATACCCAAGCCAACTAGATAAGAATTGTCAACAATAGCTTTCCAGTGCTCACTCAGTTTCTCTCTATTGTTCATCCAGTCAGGATAAGTTTCAAGTCTCTTTGGCCACTCCTCAGGACATTCGGTTCCTCGTTGTTCTATGGATTCAGGAATTATGTCCAAGCAAGATTTAATTGGCACGTACTTGTTGTAGATAAAGTAATTGGAATTTAACATTTGTGAGGATAAAGAGAAAAACATGACAATTTTAGAACTAATGTGTTTTTGACTCTTAAAGTTTATCATAAATCATGCTTATGATAAACACAAGTTGTTACCATATGCAGTAGCGGAACTTGTGCAAGATCCACAAGGTCATCTTTTAAGCCTAGAGTATGTGTTAACACGTTCTTTTCAAGCAGAGAAACCCCAAAGCTTGAATCTTTACATCTAATATCCAGCACAACACGTATATTCAATGTCTGGTGCCATCTACCAATCTCCAATGTAACTTCACATGGAGAGACTTCCCAAGTAGCATTCAACTGACAACTAAATAAGTAAATAATCATACTACTTTTACCAGTATCATCTCAAACCAGCCAGTCATACACCTAGTGTTTGAATCTAGCGATAATTAACAAAGAGTTAACCAATTCCAAATCAACTACAACTAGAAATTGCACCAGCATTACTGTGTGGTGAAGACAAGTCATCTTTTATCTTCTCTACTAAAAGAAAAGATCATAATACAAGAATAAAGCAGCTCAAGATCATGCTTATTGTGCCAGAAGAATTCATAAAAAATTTTAAAAATAGACATCTGTTTTTACTCTACCGATCGGCTTTGGCAAAGTTTTTCAAGCATGATTGGTCTGAATTTGCTCACGCATATAAAGATTCATAGACAATGTGGGTGCATTTATATGACTTTTTTGTATAAGATAATCATTAGACCTTTGAGCAGTGCAGTTGCTAAGAAAAAACAAACAAAGAGTCAACAAAAGGGACTCACCACCCAGCTCCCTCTCTTAACAAATGCCTCTAGTTTCGGGTGTACCACATTTTTATAAAGTATCTGTAAATATTAAGAACTTAATATAAGAAAGAACAGATAAAGCTGTATTTACTGAAGATGAGCTTAATTCTCATATCTTTGACTTACTATCAGGCCATCTTACTGGAGTCTTATTACCATCAGGAGGAAGGGGAACAAGACACATTTGAGGTGCTTTAGGACAACTTCTTTCAGGATGCCGATAATTATGCAACTTTCCACTAGCACTTTCAAAGTCAATGCAAGGAATTGCTTCTTGTGCTACATAAATTCCAAGTATAATGTGCTTTTGGATTAAGTAAGCCATCAATTAGCTAGATAAAGATCTGCATTCAACTTTTGGATTTTAATATTCCAAACAAACAGTAAAGGACTGAGGCATGATAACTTATCAATTTGAGAAACTTTAAGGCATCATTCAAGTTCATTTTTAATTCATTTGAAATACATAATTGGGCTTAGAAGGAATATGAGAAGTCTAGTCTACATCTATAACTTTTGATCATAGGCAATGAAAATTTTATACATCTTGACATGAACTATATTTAGCCCAAAGTCTTTACGGAGTCACCTTTGTTCACGACTTAGATACTAAGCATTCAGAATAAGAAGAGGATAATAGCATTAACTGTATGAGAAAATGTGATAGAGATTGCAATTACAAACACTTTATGCAAACTATGAAATTGAGTGAATATATTACATACTTTAAACAATACTTATAAGCTCATCCGCTCCACTCCTTTAAAAGTTCAGTTAATGGTCCAACTCTCCATCCTCTTGTTGTTTAATTGCTATTAAATTCCCCTTATAATAAAAAACCCCACAACCAGTATAACTACGTGCTCTATCATCTTGCAAGCGCCAATGTTGAAATCCAAGATATCTTGTCTTGTTAGTCCGAACATTATAGGAGAACAGTCGAGAAGCTCTAGTTACCAAAATGAGAGAGCTATCATAGCAAGAGATAATATGTGGGGAGCTTTGAAAGGTAATAAGTTTGTTCCACACCCCTGGTTGGATCATTACCCATATGTCATAATAAAATTTTTCAAAAACCTTTTATGTTCAAGATGGCAATGGAATCATCAAGCAACATTATACCTAATGCATAAACATAAGGAAATTTAGGATCTGGATCTGGCCCTTCAATCTCTTCAAACATTTCTCTCCCAAAGTTGAATAAAAGATTAGTTTTGATATTGTTCTTAACTAGCAGCCAGTAATAATGTCCATTCAAATAAGCAATACCATATGTGCGGCAAACCTTTTTGTCAAATGGGAGTGGTTTGTCGAAATCTTCAATTTTGAAAACTCTCCATGAGTCCCTACGACTCGAATAGACTGCTGCTTCATAGTGAAGAAAGTAAACAACTTTATAATCATTAGTCAAGGGGTCTATTTCCAAACCGAAGTCAGGGGAATAATATTTGATTATGGGTGAAGGGAGATGGAGGGATCTCACCTCCCTAGTAGCAGGATTCCACAATGCACAACAAGTGGCACTATTAATTTGTCCTTTCATTAAGAACAAGCCGTCCACATAACCTATGACATATTTCATACCTAGGAACATTTGGGAATTTTCTTCAGAAATCAAAGTCATGGGATAGGAATCATCAAGAGCGTCACCAATATTATAAATCAGGAGTTGTATGGGGCTACGATTCTTCTTCAAGTTTTGTTGAATGAATTTAGGGGTTATGATAAGAGCGTACTACTTCTTACAGGCACATTTGAATCGCAACAACGACTTGACAGGACAACTCAACAAAATCTCATTCATTATATCCTTAGGAAAATTAGCTACATAATCATCCATCAAACTAAGATTAGAGAAAGCCAAGAAATATAAAACAACAGAAGCAATTTTGCTTCCTTAAATAGACAAGGAAGAAAGATCCTCATTCCTATCCTTTAGATCTGTTACAATAATTAATTTTACTATCATTAAATTTTTTTTCTAAATTTATCTTTAAAGAAAAAGGGAATGCATAAATAATAGGCATCCTACATTTCATTTCATTTTTTATGGACCTTTATATTTTAATTTAAAAAATAAATCATTTTATCGACCTCTGTATTGTATACTAAAATTAAATGTCCACTTTTTAAGAAACAAAAACAAAGAGTTACTATTATTTTTTGAGAAAATAGCCAAATACCCCCTTAATCAATTACCAGATTATCAACTACACACTTATACTTCATGAGAAACTTATTACCTCCCTAGACTATTTTAAAATATAATTATTTGCTCCATGAATGCTGAAGTGGCAAAGAAGGTGTACTTCAGTCTCTTTTAGAGAGTGAGAGGCAACAAAAATAATTAAAACTTTAATTCATAAGTATTTCTTTTATTTCTTTTTAATTTTTTAAATTTTTAAGCTTACTTTTATTCTTATTTATTTTCCATTTTTACCTTCTTCCTCTTTTTTTTCCCTCTTTAACAGGGCAGTATCAACTCACCTCCACCACCAGGCCCCACATCATCCATTTATCACTAAGTCAGCTCTCATCTTCAAATCACATACTTGTCACCGTAGCTTCACTTCTCACCGATTTGAAAATTTGGCGGTAACTCAAAGTTAAAATCGAAAGTCAAGAGGACTGAACTTTAGTGGAAAAATGGAGAAGAATTCATTGGCAACAAATCCATTAAGTTAGAAGAATTTAATTACAAAATCATTGGGTGCCAAACTAATTTATGGAGAAAACCCATTTATTGAAATGGTTTCAATAATCCATCAAACTTCTTAGGTTAACATTGTTAGATCCCCGATATCATCATTTCAGCTAACTAGTGTTGCTTACAAGTATTTTTTCAAAGAATTTTTTTAAGCTCAATACTAGTAGTGGAAGAAGAAATGATTCGGACGATAAAGTTTTCCATTCTCCTAAAGCTTCAATAAAGAACATTGAGATTTTATTGATATCAGAACTCCTCTAAAGGTCTAAGCATATGTAGAAGTCACGGAATGTATCCTATCTAAAAAGACATTTTTTTAAATCTGAAAAGCATTGTTGAAGACAAAGAAAAAGAGGAATGGAAAATGAAAAAGAAAAGTAGGAAAGGAAAATATAGAAGGAAAAAACATAATAGAGAAAAAGAATTATTTTTTTTATATATAAAAAATCGTAATATTACGTGGCAGGGCGCGTGCAGATCACTACTTAGTGCGAATCTGGGTGTTCAATTTAAGGGAATATATATTTCATTTTGAAAATGTCCAGGGGGTTAATAGGACCCCCGCAAAGTATAGGTGTGTAGTTGGTAATCTGGTTATAGGTTGAGGGGTGATTTGACTATTTTCTCTTATTTTTTCCAAACATGATAGTAGTACATTATTTTCCAGTCCAATTTTGAAGGATATCCCATTCTAGTCTTGGCAAGTGTTTTAATTATTATAGTCTCTTCACATATTTTGATACTCATTAATTTAACGTTTATTTGGTAAGAAAATTTTAAAAATTATGATATCTTAAGTTTTATATTTATGTAATATTTCCATCTTTTTAACGGGTTAAGAGTATTATGTCATAAATTATTTTGTTGTGTTGTGTTGTTGATCACAAATCTGATGGTAAAATCACAAAAGAATTGAACATTTTATCAATTTATCATTATTTTGGTTATCAAAACATCCAGAAGCTCTATAGTGGCTAGCAAGCAATATGATTTGAAGAACTGGCTGTAACATAGTAGTAGAAGAAGAATGACACTAATAAGGAAATTAAACAATGTTTGATCGCCTACTAACCTTCTACTCTAATTATCGACTTCCATATATTTGTCATTAGTATCAAATTTGTGATTAATAACACAACAAAATAGTTTGTGAAATCACATCACAGTATAAGGTTCACATAATATACTCTTAACAGGTAAAACAAATTTCAATTTATGCACAAATATATCAATAGTCAATCAATGGTAAGAGCAAAAATATATGACTTGCACACTAACTGCTAGAAAATACTTTCCTTTCAGAGATGATCCAACAATGAATTAAATCTTTGGTATACATTTCCGAACAACGTCTAAATTCTGGATCCACAACTATTTCTTTTGCAATATGTGAAGAGGGAGGCCAAGAAACACAATTGTTGGCAAGAATGGCACTGTGTTACTCGAGTATAGATAACCAGCAGATCTTGCAGGAAAATGACTGGAATCTGTAGTCCAAATAATCAGATGACTTGCCTCTAAGCATTCACCAAGGTCTCCACATTGTCTTTTGAGCACAAAGGATGCCTTCCTTATCTTTGGCGAAAGTCATTCGTATCTCCCAGTGCATGCTTCTCAATATTTTCTCTAATGGATCAAGTATTTCGACCTTGTCACGTATGATTCCCCAGCCACCAGGCCGTAATATACGGTCCATCTCAACCACAATCACAATGGGATGCTTGCACCTGGAGGGAATGAACCACTTGATTAGCTATGAAGAACATGAAGTCTGGAAATGGAAAGTTTCAAACTTGGCAGACCACCTCCAGAGGTTGGAAGAAGATCGTTGGAAGACACGGCAACCATTGCTGTAAGGGGTATGAGAGATAAGAATGGAATATAGCCCAAAAAGAGGTGGAAGCTGTTCGTTCATACACACACCAACTGGATAGATAATACTTGAAAAGGGACGATGAGTCACCTTTTTAAAGCAATATTCTTTTTTTCAGATAGAAGAATTGACCATAAGTAGACCTGAACTGAACAAATACAGCCGACTTTTCGTCTTGGTTCATAATCAAGAAAGACACGATCATCCATATATTTTATGAGGGGAAAACTGAAACAAAGGAGCAAATAAAGGAGAAAAGGTCATGTAACCTGTTCTTAAGCCTTGAGAAGAGATGATCTGCATGTAGAAGGTCCTATGATCTTGCATAAGTACCAAAAGCCTCACACCAATCGTGGTACATGCCAATAAGTCCTCTTTCAAAGACTATGGGAAGGGTGTTTGGCGCATGTACAGGAATAACATTCATCACCCACACCTTCTGCTGTGCAAGAGCTGCTGCAAATCTGTGTATATTTTTCTCAGTTGTTAGCATCCTTGCTGAGGCACAATATTACAATTAAAAGAGGAGGGAAAGCCAATAACATTTTAATGTTTGAACCTCTTTCATCAGATTAACCAAAGCTAAGAGCTTACCCTCCATTGATGGCTTTCTTATCCATTACATTCCAAATGTTGGACCAATCAATACCCAAGCCAACTAGATAAGAATGGTCAACAATAGCTTTCCAGTGCTCACTCAATTTCTCTCTATTGTTCATCCTGTCGGGATAAGTTTCAAGTCTCTTTGGTCACTCCTCAGGCCATTCGGTTCCTCGTTGTTCTATGGATTCAGGAATTGTGTGCAAGCAAGATTTAATCAGCACATACCTGTTGCGGATAAGGTAACTGGAATTTAACATTTGAGAGAATAAAGAAAGAAGCATGACAATTTTAGAACTAATGTGTCTTTGACTCTAAGGTTTATCATAAATCATGCTTATTCTACCACTTCTGAGAGAGTTGTAGCTTATGTGTGATGACATACAATGATGGAGTTGTGCACTTATTTTCCCAAGATTACTCATCCATGTGCAGTAGCGGAAGTATGTGCAAAGGAAATGCAAATTGACCGAAAAGAGCAAAAGAGAGACAAGTATAACAATACAAGCTTTTCCAACTCACCAGGATGCATCTGGGTTCTCATTTGCTTTGCATAGAGGTGGAACTTTTTTCCTTCTCAATTGGTATATGTCATTTGCTTGTGGTTTTTGGTATAACTTAATCCTTATATCACTGATTTCATCAGTTTTATCAGCGAGGATGTTCCAACAGATTGATGCTGTCAACGTGGACATAGCTGGAGAAGAAGGTTGATGTTATGAGCATGAGTACTTTACAAAAAGGAATTCGTAAATACATGCTGAAAAGAAAAGTAAAGCACGCAAAATTGAATATCTTAAAAAGGATGAAATCAAAATGATAGCTCGTCTTTAAAGTTTCACAAAGGAAAAAGACTTGATAACAATGCAAGACAATTTCCAGCTACAAGCCAAAAAATGATCCATCCATCCAAATCAAGAGTTTCTTTAGTGAAAATAACATGAATTCTGTAGCAGATCATTTGGGAGTGTATGAGAATATCAGATAGTCCTCATTAGCAAGAACAAGAAGCTTGACATTGAATGAGAAATTAGAAGGGATGATTTCGTTATATCCATGACAGTGGAGGGCGAGTGTCCACTGCGGAATGGTTTTTCTGTAGGAAGATAAGGTCCGCTAAAGGAATTGTCATCATTCAGGAAAGTATTTATTCATTAGACTAAAACGTGCAAAAGTGTAACGAAATAGCTATTTTCATCAAACAAAGAAGAAAAACAGAATCCGTTTTCCTTCAACATAAATAGAGGACAAACCTTCTTCAACTTCAATGCTACTGTGCTTTGAAGATAAAATAAAATAACCTCCAGGCCTCAAAATTCTGTTCATCTCTATAAGATGCTTTCCCCGTGAAAGTAAACTCAATTGAATCTCCTGATATCACAGAAAAAAAAACATAAAACAAGAAAAAAAAATATCTAGCAATAACTTAAGACTAACCATTAGAATGCCAAGATGCATGACAATCATTACAGTGAATAGCATCAAAGACACCACTAGGAAAGGGAAGCCTCCGAGTTCCGAATGGGGTAACTACTGCTGGAAAACCACGCTCAAGTGCAACTTGTGCTAGATCCACAAGGTCATCTTTTAAGCCTAGAGTAAGTGTTAACACATCTTTTACAAGTAGAGAAGCCCGAAAGCTTGAATCTTCACATCCAATATCCAGCACAACATGGATATTCTTTCCCCATTCAATGTCTGGTACCATCTACCAATCTCCAATATCAATTCACACATCAAACACAAGGAGAGACTTTGCAAGTAGCATTCAACTTACAACTAAATCAGTAAATAATCATACTACAGTTAGCAGTATTATTTCAAATCAACCAAGCATACACCTAGTGTTTGAATCTAGCAACTTCAGTAAGAGAAAGATAAATAACAAGGAGTTAACCAATTCCAAATCAACTACAACCAGAAATCGCACCAGCATTACTGTGTGGTGAAGACAAGTCATCTTTCATCTTCTCTACAAAGGAAAGAGATCATAATACAAGAGTAAAGCAGCTCAAGATGATTCTTGTGTCAGGAGAATGCAGAAAATAATAGCCATCTGTTTTTACATTGCCGATCAGCTTTGGCAGATTTTCGAGCATGACTGGTTTGAATTAACTCATGCCAGAGTCTACAATTGAATTAGTGAAATGCTGTAAAACGGTGGGATGTAGGGGAAAGCAGAAGAAATGGTAGAACTCCTTCCCAGCTTGTACATGGTCCACTATATGGGATGTGAGAAATGCTAGGTAATTTTTTAAGACAATAGTAACTCTACACTGAGAATTAAGATGGACAGCAGGGGCGAATTTAAGCCTTATTTTTGGGTCAATTGAACCCGTACTCATTCGACTAAATTTGATATATTACTTCTATAATTATTAAAGAATATATTAAATTAAAACTTGTTGAACCCGTTCTCAAGATGGCTGGATGGCTCACTGGTATGACTGCAAGATTTCAACACAAAGATCGCAGGTTCGATCCCAGGCAGCCCCAATTCGCTTCAATTTATTTTTATTAACTAAAAACATGTTTTTTATTAAAAAAAAAAATTAAATTCTAAAAGTTCTAAAAGTCAAAACTTCAAAAGTTTCCTTCCCACCCATGACCCACCCACTTTTCAAGTTCCAAATTCCAACAATATATTTCTTCTCTCCTCAAATTTGTTTTTTATTTTCCACACAAAGAAGAAGCTTCAAGCTTTCAAGTCTCCAACTTCAAGTCAAGAATCTAGAGAAATCATCATTGTCAAAGTTTAAGGTAATTTTAGTTTATGATTTCTCTTTTTAATAAACAAACTAACAAGATAATATATATATATATATATATATATATATATATATATCACTTTAATTTTAGGGTTTTCATATAAAAAAATCTTGTCATTACTTATAATAGGAAATCATCAATAGCTAAAGAATTGATTATCTCAAACTTACA
This sequence comes from Solanum bulbocastanum, assembly GCA_037074985.1. Lineage (NCBI taxonomy): Eukaryota > Viridiplantae > Streptophyta > Magnoliopsida > Solanales > Solanaceae > Solanum > Solanum bulbocastanum. The sequence goes on from CM073600.1 coordinate 59,254,871, forward strand.
TATTTTGCGGATGTAACTTGTAAGGAATGTGTTTCATATAATCATATTATATTATCAATTTTGAAGGGTGTGATTCCTTTTTTATTTTTAATGTGAAAGGGGTGTGATTCCCCTATTTTTTTAATGTGAAAGGGGTGTGATTCCCTTATTTTTTTAATGTGAAAGGAGTGTGATTCCCTTATTTTTCAAATGTGAAAGGGGTGTGATTCCTCTTCTTTCTATGAATATGTGATTTTGAATGCAAAAGAGGCATAAGTCCTCTTTTTATTATGAATGTGTAATTTTCTTATTGATAAATGTGAAAGGGGTGTGATTCCTCTATTTTAGTTAGATTTGCAAGGATTGTGATTCCTCTATTTTATTTGAACTTGCAAGGGTGTGATTCCCTTATTTTTTATTGTGAAAGATATGCGATTCTCTTATTTTTTTTTTAAATTTGCTAGTTAAATTTGTGACTAAGTTGAATAGTTATTTGAATATGTAGGAACATTTATCCTTAAATATCTGAATGGATAAATTTTTGATTAAGCAACCACGTTCTAGTAGCGGTCCATTTGTTAGTTCACATGTAGTTCCAGAAGCTCAAAGAGAGACAATTACACCTTCTTCTTCAAATGTTGATTGTATTCTTGGGGTTGGATCTCTCAAACGGGATCCCGGAGGAAGAAAACCCATCTTTGAATATGATTCTAATATTCGAGATGTTGTGAGGAGACATTATATTTTGATGGGGCCTTATCAACCAAAACTTCGTGTATATCCAAAAACAATATTTGGGACTAGTAATCGGCAATTTAATCCTGAGTGGTTTAATGCTCCAAATTCTGCTTGGTTGGAATATAGCATAGATGATGATGCTATATTTTGTTTGTGTTGTTATCTCTTCAAGAATGAATTTGAAAGTCATGGTAATGCGAGAAAATCATTTACACAAGATGGTTTTAAGACTTGGAACCATGGTCCAGAAAGAATTCGATTGCATGTTGGTGAGGTGAATAGTATTCATAACAAATGTTTGAATAGGATGCTTGATTTTGCAAATCAACGTCAATCAATTCAATCTTCTCTTCACAAGCAAAGTGAAAAAACAAAAAGTGATTATCGAATTCGTTTAAATGCCTCAATTGATGTGGTAAGGTTTCTCCTAAGAAATGGATTGCCATTTCGTGGTCATGATGAGAGTGAAGATTCTAATTACAAAGGTCTTTTTCTTGAACTTTTGAAATTTCATGGGGTTAATCGTCCGAATGTGGAAAAGGTGATATTACAACATGCTCCAAAAAATGATATGATGATTTGTTCAACAATTCAAAAGGAGATTGTGGATGCTTGTACTAAAGAAACAACTAAAGCTATCATCAAAGACTTGGATGGTGATTATTTTGGAATACTAGTTGATGAGTCAAAGGACATTTCACATAAAGAGCAAATGGCACTAGTTTTACGATATGTTAACAAAAACGGAGAGTTGATAGAAAGCTTTTTGGGTATTGTTCATGTGGGTGATACATCCGCAAGATCATTGCAAAAAGTAATTTACTCTTTACTTTTGGATCACTCGTTATGCCTATCAAGACTCTGTGGACAAGGTTATGATGGAGCTAGTAATATGCAAGGAGAAAAAAATGGCCTAAAGTCTTTGATTTTGCAAGATGCTCCGTCAGCATATTATATTCATTGTTTTGCTCACCAATTGCAATTGACACTTGTGGCTGTTTCTAAAAAACATCCGGATGTGAAAAATTTCTTTTATGTTGTCACTAATGTTTTGAATACTATTGGGACATCTTTTAAACGCAGGGACTTACTTCGACAACACCAAGTTGAGAAGTTGGAAGAATTGCTTAAATCTGGAGAAATTCTTACCGGACAAGGATTAAATCAAGAACGTGGCCTCCAACGACCGGGTGATACTCGTTGGGGATCCCATTTCAAGACCTTGGAAAATTTCATGATTATATTTTCTTCAATTTCTAATGTGCTTAAAGATATGAAAGAAAATTCTCCACATGATCTTGATAAACTTGCGGTAGGTAACCTTTTAGATAAAATTCAAGAATTTGAATTTATCTTTGTGTTGCATTTGATGTTCAAGATGTTGCTTCTTACAAATGAATTGAACAAAGCTTTACAAAAGAAAGATCAAGATATTGTCAATGCTATGGGATTGCTTAATCTTTCAAAGAGAAGATTACAAACAATGAGAGAGAGTGGTTTGGAGTCTTTGATGGATGAGGTTTCTTCATTTTGTGGTAAACATGATATTTTGGTTCCCGAAATGACTGAAGACTATCCAAGATCGAAGCGTAAGAAGTCCGAAATTTCATATTTACATCACTTTCGTGTGGAAGTGTTTTATGCAGTTATTGATTTGCAACTTCAGGAGCTCAATAATCGTTTTGATGTTGTGACTAGTGACTTACTCCTTGGCATGGCTAGTTTGAATCCGGTTGATTCATTTGCTAATTTTAGTAAGAGCAGAATAATGAAGTTGGCCGAATATTATAAAAGTGAGTTTGGTGATAATGAACTTCGAGATCTCAGTTATCAGCTTGATAGTTTCATTGTCTATGCTCGAGAGTGTGATAGCAAATTTCTCAACTTGAAGGGGATTAAAGATCTTGCTACGATGATGGCACAAACAAAATTGGATCAAACTTGGTCTCTTGTTTATTTGCTTGTAAAGTTGGCTTTGATTTTGCCTGTTGCTACGGCAAGTGTGGAAAGAGCATTCTCCTCAATGAAGCTCATCAAAAATGATCTACGTAATAGCATTGGTGAAGAATTTTTGAATGGCTGTTTAGTTTGTAAGATAGAGCGGAAGATATTTGAAAATGTAAGTAATGATGCTATTATAGATCGTTTTCAAAATATGAAGTCTCGTCGAGTACAATTGTAAATTGATGATATTTTTTGTGGCAATGTAATTTTTATGTATTGCTCGCCTAGTTATTGTTATTATAAATTTTTTGATCTTATCTTTAAAGCAATGGTGCACCCGTTTTCTTGAAATCCTGGATTCGCCTCTGCTTGTAAGCAACACTAGTTAGCTGAAATGATGATATCAGGGTTGGCTAGCGGAGAGACTAGTGTTGATTTCGATTTAACAATGTTAACCTAAGAAGTTTGATGGATTATTGCAACCATTTCAATAAATGGGTTTTCTCCATAAATTAGTTTGTCACCCAATGATTTTGTAATTAAATTCTTCTAACTTAATGGATTTGTTGCCAATAAATTCTTCTCCATTTTTCCACTAAAGTTCAGTCCTCTTGACTTTCGATTTTAACTTTGAGTTACCGCCAAATTTTCAAATCGGTGAGAAGTGAAGCTACGGTGACAAGTATGTGATTTGAAGATGAGAGCTGACTTAGTGATAAATGGATGATGTGGGCCTGGTGGTGGAGGTGAGCTAATACTGCCCTGTTAAAGAGGAAAAAAATAAGAGGAAGAAGGTAAAAATGGAAAATAAATAAGAATAAAAGTAAACATAAAAATTAAAAAAGATAAAAAGAAATAAAAGAAATACTTATAAATTAAAGTTTTAATTATTTTTGTTGCCTCTCACTCTCTCAAAGAGATTGAAGTACACCTTCTTTGCCACTTCAGCATTCAGGGAACAGATAATTATATTTTAAAATAGTCTAGGGAGGTAATAAGTTTCTCATAAAGTATAACTGTGTAGTTGGTAATTTGGTAATAGATTAAGTGGGCATTTGAATATTTTCTCAAAAAATAATAGTAACTCTTTGTTTTTGTTTTTTAATAATTGGGCATTTATTTTAGTAGATAATACAAAGGTCGATAAAATGATTTATTTTTTAAATTAAAATATAGAGGTACTTAAAAAATGAAATGAAATGTAGGATGCCTATTATTTATGTGTTCCCTTTATCTTTAAAGATAAATTTAGAAAAAAATTTTAATGATAGTAAAATTAATTATTGTAACAGATCTGAAGGATAGGAGAAAGGAACTTTCTTCCTTGTCTATTTAAGGAAGTAAAATTGCTTCTGTTGTTTTCAATTTCTTGGCTTTCCCTAATCATAGTTTGATGGATGATTATGTAGCTAATTTTCCTAAGGATATAGTGAATGAGATTTTGTTGAGGTGTCCTATCAAGTCGTTGTTGCGATTTAAATGTGCCTGCAAGAACTGGAACGCTCTTATCAAAACCCCTAAATTCATTCAACAACACTTGAAGAAGAATCGTAGCCCCTTACAACTCCTGATTTATAATACTGCTGACGTTCTTGATGATTCCTGTCCCATGACTTTAATTTCAGAAGAAAATTCCCAAACGTTCCTAGGTATGAAATACGTCATAGGTTATGTGGATGGATTGTTCTTAATGGAAGGACAAATTAATAGAGCCACTTGTTGTGCATTGTGGAATCCTGCTACTAGGGAGGTGAGATCCCTCCATCTCCCTTCACCCATAAACAAATATTGTTCCCCTAACTTCGGTTTGGGAAAAGACCCCTTGACTAATGATTATAAAGTTGTTTACTTTCTTCGCTATGAAGCAGCAGTCTATTCGTGTCGTAGGGACTCATGGAGAGTTTTCAAAATTGAAGATTTCGACAAACCACCCCCATTTGACAAAGAGATGTGCAACACATATGGTACTGTTTATTTGAATGGAAATTATTACTGGCTGCTACTTAAGAACCATATCAACACCATTCTTTTATTCAACTTTGGGAGAGAAATGTTTGAAGAGATTGAAGGGCCAGATCCAGATCCTAAATTTCCTTATGTTTATGCATTAGGGATGGTGTTGCTTGATGATTCCATTGCCATCTTGAACATAAAAGTTTTTGAAAAATTTAATTATGAGATATGGGTAATGATCCAACCAGGGGTGTGGAACAAACTTATTACCTTTCAAAGCTCCCCACCTATTATCTCTTGCTATGATAGCTCTCTCATTTTGGTAACTAGAGCTTCTCGACTGATCTCCTATAATGTTCGGACTAACAGGACAAGATATCTTGGATTTCAACATTGGCGCTTGCAAGATAATGCAGCATCTGGTTATACTGGTGTTTTTTATTATAAGGAGAGCTTAATAACAATTAAACAACAAAAGGATGGAGAATTGGACCATTAACATAACTTTTAAAGGAGTGCAGCGGATGAGCTTATAAGTAATGTTTTAAGTATGTAATATGTTCACTCAATTTCATAGTTTGCATAAAGTGTTTGTAATTGCAATCTCTATCACATTTTCTCATACAGTTAATGCTATTATCCTATGCTTATTTTGAATGCTCAGTATCTATGTCTTGAACAAAGGTGACTCCGTAAAGACTATGGGCTAAATATAGTTCATGTCAAGATGAATAAAATTTTCATTGTCTATGATCAAAAGTTATAGATGTAGACTAGACTATCTCATATTCCTTCTAAGCTCAATAATGTATTTCAAATGAATTAAGAATGAACTTGAATGATGCCTTAAAGTTTCTCAAATTGATCAGTTATCATGCCTCAGTCCTTTATTGTTTGTATGGAATATTAAAATCCAAAAGTTGAATGCAGATCCTTATCTAGCTAATTGATGGCTTACTTAATCCAAAAGAACATTATACTTGGAATTTATGTAGCACAAGAAGCAATTCCTTGCATTGACTTTGAAAGTGCCAGTGCAAAGTTGCAGAATTATCGGCATCTTGAAAGAAGTTCTCCTAAAACACCTCAAATGTGTCTTGTTCCCCTTCCTCCTGGTGGTTATGAGACTCAAGTAAGATGGCCTGATAGTAAGTCAAAGATATGAGAATCAAGCTCATCTTCAGTAAATACAGTTTTATCTGTTCTTTTTTATATTAAGTTCTTAATATTTATAGATACTTTATAAAAATGTGGTACACCCGAAACTATAGGCATTTGTTAAGAAAGGGAGCTGGGTGGTGGAGTCTGGAGAATATCCCATTTTTCCGACGAACCAATCTATACCCAAAGGTGGAATTCAACACGACCTAGATTAAATAGAAGAGGTGAGTCCCTTTTGTTGACTCTTTGTTTGTTTCTCTAAGCAATTGCACTGCTTAAAGGTCTAATGATTATCTTATACAAAAAAGTCATATAAATGCACCCACATTGTCTATGAATCTTCATATGCTTGACCAAATTAAGACCAGTCATGCTTGAAAAATATTTCCAAAGCTGATTAGTAGAGTAAAAACAGATGTCGATTTTTTTAAATTTTTTTTGCATTCTTCTGGCACAATAAGCATGATCTTGAGCTGCTTTACTCTTGTATTATGATCTTTTCTTTTAGTAGAGAAGATAAAAGATGACTTGTCTTCACCACACAGTAATGCTGGTGCAATTTCTAGTTGTAGTTGATTTGGAATTGGTTAACTCTTTGTTAATTATCGCTAGATTCAAACACTAGGTGTATGCCTGGTTGCTTAGAGATGATACTGCTAACAGTAGTATGATTATTTATTTATTTAGTTGTTAGTTGAGTGTTACTTGCGAAGTCTTTCATGTGAATTGACATTGGAGATTGGTAGATGGTAACAGACATTAAATATACGTGTTGTGCTAGATATTGGATGTAAAGATTCAAGCTTTGGGGTTTCTCTGCTTGAAAAGAACGTGTTAACACATACTCTAGGCTTAAAAGATGACCTTGTGGATCTTGCACAAGTTCCGCTACTGCATATGGTAATAGCTTGTGTTTATCATAAGCATGATTTATGATAAACTTTAAGAGTCAAAAACACATTAGTTCTAAAATTGTCATGTTTTTCTCTTTATCCTCACAAATGTTAAATTCCAATTACTTTATCTACAACAAGTATGTGCCAATTAAATCTTGCTTGGACACAATTCCTGAATCCATAGAACAACGAGGAACCGAATGTCCTGAGGAGTGGCCAAAGAGACTTGAAACTTATCCTGACTGGATGAACAATAGAGAGAAACTGAGTGAGCACTGGAAAGCTATTGTTGACAATTCTTATCTAGTTGGCTTGGGTATTAATTGGTCCAACATCCGGAATGTAGCCATCAATGGAGGGTAAGCACCTAGCTTTGCTTAATCTGATATAAGAGGCTCAAACATTAAAATGTTATTTCCAGACTTCAAATTATCTTCATAGCTAATTAAGTTGTTCATTCACTGCAGATGCAAGCATCCCACTGTGATTGTGGTTGAGATGGACCGTATATTACGGCCTCGTGTCTAGGGAATCATACGTTACAAGGTCGAAATACTTGATCCATTAGAGAAAATATTGAGAAGCTTGCACTGGGAGATACAAATGACTTTCGCCAAAGATAAGGAAGGCATCCTTTGTGCTCAAAAGACAATGTGGAGACCTTGATGAATGCTTAGAGGCAAGTCATTTGATTATTTGGACTACATCATTTTCTTGCTGCAAGATCTTCTGGTTATCTATACAACACAGTGCCATTCTTTCCAACAATTGTGTTTCTTGGCCTCCCACTTCACATATTGCAAAAGAAATAGTCATTGATCCAGAATTTAGATGTTGCGGATTGTGAAGTTGAGAGAGTAAGTTCACAAATGTATACCAAAGCTTAATATTTGTTGTTGGATCTAGCAGCTAGTGTGAGTGATATATTTTTGCTCTTATCATTGATCGACTACTGGTACATTTGTGCATATATTGAAAAAAGTTAAAATTTTTGAACCTATAAACGAGCTTTGAATTTGCTAATTTTTCAATGTAAAATTTACAAATTGAAATTAATGAGTATAAAAGTATGTGGGGAGATTGATATTGTATACAATCCTCTACTTGTTTTGAAAATACAGTATGTTGTGAATCAAGCTAACTCCGTTATAAATATTGAATCGAGTAAAATATTTGAAAGTTTTATTTGGGATCGAGATCCAATTACCATTTGTTGAAAAGGACACAGAGTTGGAAGAACAATTATGAAAATTATTATGTCGAAGCTTTGACTATCTGGTATCTCTCATCCCCTTCTATGGTCTTGTATCTCATCCTCTTATGATTACTTCTTTCTCCGTTAATCTCTCCTTAGTTAATATTTTATAACTTATTCTAGGTTAGTATCTTCTATTGAGTAATTATAATATCTATCAATGTTTGTGTTGGAAAAATAGAATTAATTTGTTTCACAGTACTCTCTTGTTTCTCTCATATCCAGATAGCATATTTTTATAAATAAATAGCCGACATAATAAATCTTGGGCCAAACTTTTATACATTAAAAATTTTCAGATCACTATGTATCAGATATATACTTCTGTTAGGCTTGTTCCCCACACACAAATAAACATTCTCTAGTGACAGTCTAAAAGAAATTGAATGGAATTATATTTTATATATAGTATAATTTTTTATTATTCTTTTAAAAAGTACATTCTGTAACGACCGTTTAAAATGAAATTGAATTAGTATAACTCTTTTATTTTTCTTTCTATTTTAAAAATAAAATTCTCCAACAATCGTCTAAAAGAAATTGAAGGTTGTTAGTATATTATATATAGTATGATTGTAAATTTTTTTTCTAAAAATAAACTTTCTCCAATAACAGTGTAAAAGGAAATGAATGTAATCACATCATATATAGAGTATGTGTATTTTTCTTTAAATAAACATTCTCCATTGATGGTGTATAATAATAATAATAATAATAATAGTAATAATAATAATAATAATAATAATAATAATAATAATAATAATAATAATAATAATAATAATAATAATAAAAATAATTAAATAGTCAAAAATTTATTTATATCAAATGTAAATTTTCCTTCCTTTTTTCCCTTTTCATGAAAATTCAACATAATTTTTACTCTCCGATATATTGAATAAAAATACTAAGTACTACTACCTTTGTTTGCACTGAATATGTCAAAACTAAATACCAAATAAAATATGCATGTATGGTTGCTATTTTAAAACATGCATGCATCATGATTGTAAAAAAAATTCTTCGGCTTCGTCATATTGGGAGAATATGCCGGCAGTTAAAAAGTTGTTCCAAACTGTTGCTAAAAGTCCTTTTTTATTGCCCTCAAGTTTTTTTACAATTCTCATCGCTCCTTGAAAGTAATCGGCAGCTGGAAGTGTCTGTTTAGTGTGGTAGCCGTGCACCTCCCATTCACGCATCCAGAAGGCGTCATCTGCATTCGTTAATAGAAAAGTAGTCTATGAATATTCATAAATCATATGTAAATATTTTCCTTTGCATCAAAATACAAAGACTATATACTGTCCATCAGAGGCGAATCCAGGATTTCAAGAAAACGGGTGCACCATTGCTTTAAAGATAAGATCAAAAAATTTATAATAACAATAACTAGGCGAGCAATACATAAAAATTACATTGCCACAAAAAATATCATCAATTTACAATTGTACTCGACGAGACTTCATATTTTGAAAACGATCTATAATAGCATCATTACTTACATTTTCAAATATCTTCCGCTCTATCTTACAAACTAAACAGCCATTCAAAAATTCTTCACCAATGCTATTACGTAGATCATTTTTGATGAGCTTCATTGAGGAGAATGCTCTTTCCACACTTGCCGTAGCAACAGGCAAAATCAAAGCCAACTTTACAAGCAAATAAACAAGAGACCAAGTTTGATCCAATTTTGTTTGTGCCATCATCGTAGCAAGATCTTTAATCCCCTTCAAGTTGAGAAATTTGCTATCACACTCTCGAGCATAGACAATGAAACTATCAAGCTGATAACTGAGATCTCGAAGTTCATTATCACCAAACTCACTTTTATAATATTCGGCCAACTTCATTATTCTGCTCTTACTAAAATTAGCAAATGAATCAACCGGATTCAAACTAGCCATGCCAAGGAGTAAGTCACTAGTCACAACATCAAAACGATTATTGAGCTCCTGAAGTTGCAAATCAATAACTGCATAAAACACTTCCACACGAAAGTGATGTAAATATGAAATTTCGGACTTCTTACGCTTCGATCTTGGATAGTCTTCAGTCATTTCGGGAACCAAAATATCATGTTTACCACAAAATGAAGAAACCTCATCCATCAAAGACTCCAAACCACTCTCTCTCATTGTTTGTAATCTTCTCTTTGAAAGATTAAGCAATCCCATAGCATTGACAATATCTTGATCTTTCTTTTGTAAAGCTTTGTTCAATTCATTTGTAAGAAGCAACATCTTGAACATCAAATGCAACACAAAGATAAATTCAAATTCTTGAATTTTATCTAAAAGGTTACCTACCGCAAGTTTATCAAGATCATGTGGAGAATTTTCTTTCATATCTTTAAGCACATTAGAAATTGAAGAAAATATAATCATGAAATTTTCCAAGGTCTTGAAATGGGATCCCCAACGAGTATCACCCGGTCGTTGGAGGCCACGTTCTTGATTTAATCCTTGTCCGGTAAGAATTTCTCCAGATTTAAGCAATTCTTCCAACTTCTCAACTTGGTGTTGTCGAAGTAAGTCCCTGCGTTTAAAAGATGTCCCAATAGTATTCAAAACATTAGTGACAACATAAAAGAAATTTTTCACATCCGGATGTTTTTTAGAAACAGCCACAAGTGTCAATTGCAATTGGTGAGCAAAACAATGAATATAATATGCTGACGGAGCATCTTGCAAAATCAAAGACTTTAGGCCATTTTTTTCTCCTTGCATATTACTAGCTCCATCATAACCTTGTCCACAGAGTCTTGATAGGCATAACGAGTGATCCAAAAGTAAAGAGTAAATTACTTTTTGCAATGATCTTGCGGATGTATCACCCACATGAACAATACCCAAAAAGCTTTCTATCAACTCTCCGTTTTTGTTAACATATCGTAAAACTAGTGCCATTTGCTCTTTATGTGAAATGTCCTTTGACTCATCAACTAGTATTCCAAAATAATCACCATCCAAGTCTTTGATGATAGCTTTAGTTGTTTCTTTAGTACAAGCATCCACAATCTCCTTTTGAATTGTTGAACAAATCATCATATCATTTTTTGGAGCATGTTGTAATATCACCTTTTCCACATTCGGACGATTAACCCCATGAAATTTCAAAAGTTCAAGAAAAAGACCTTTGTAATTAGAATCTTCACTCTCATCATGACCACGAAATGGCAATCCATTTCTTAGGAGAAACCTTACCACATCAATTGAGGCATTTAAACGAATTCGATAATCACTTTTTGTTTTTTCACTTTGCTTGTGAAGAGAAGATTGAATTGATTGACGTTGATTTGCAAAATCAAGCATCCTATTCAAACATTTGTTATGAATACTATTCACCTCACCAACATGCAATCGAATTCTTTCTGGACCATGGTTCCAAGTCTTAAAACCATCTTGTGTAAATGATTTTCTCGCATTACCATGACTTTCAAATTCATTCTTGAAGAGATAACAACACAAACAAAATATAGCATCATCATCTATGCTATATTCCAACCAAGCAGAATTTGGAGCATTAAACCACTCAGGATTAAATTGCCGATTACTAGTCCCAAATATTGTTTTTGGATATACACGAAGTTTTGGTTGATAAGGCCCCATCAAAATATAATGTCTCCTCACAACATCTCGAATATTAGAATCATATTCAAAGATGGGTTTTCTTCCTCCGGGATCCCGTTTGAGAGATCCAACCCCAAGAATACAATCAACATTTGAAGAAGAAGGTGTAATTGTCTCTCTTTGAGCTTCTGGAACTACATGTGAACTAACAAATGGACCGCTACTAGAACGTGGTTGCTTAATCAAAAATTTATCCATTCAGATATTTAAGGATAAATGTTCCTACATATTCAAATAACTATTCAACTTAGTCACAAATTTAACTAGCAAATTTAAAAAAAAAATAAGAGAATCGCATATCTTTCACAATAAAAAATAAGGGAATCACACCCTTGCAAGTTCAAATAAAATAGAGGAATCACAATCCTTGCAAATCTAACTAAAATAGAGGAATCACACCCCTTTCACATTTATCAATAAGAAAATTACACATTCATAATAAAAAGAGGACTTATGCCTCTTTTGCATTCAAAATCACATATTCATAGAAAGAAGAGGAATCACACCCCTTTCACATTTGAAAAATAAGGGAATCACACTCCTTTCACATTAAAAAAATAAGGGAATCACACCCCTTTCACATTAAAAAAATAGGGGAATCACACCCCTTTCACATTAAAAATAAAAAAGGAATCACACCCTTCAAAATTGATAATATAATATGATTATATGAAACACATTCCTTACAAGTTACATCCGCAAAATATGTAAGTTTGAGATAATCAATTCTTTAGCTATTGATGATTTCCTATTATAAGTAATGACAAGATTTTTTTATATGAAAACCCTAAAATTAAAGTGATATATATATATATATATATATATATATATATATATATATATTATCTTGTTAGTTTGTTTATTAAAAAGAGAAATCATAAACTAAAATTACCTTAAACTTTGACAATGATGATTTCTCTAGATTCTTGACTTGAAGTTGGAGACTTGAAAGCTTGAAGCTTCTTCTTTGTGTGGAAAATAAAAAACAAATTTGAGGAGAGAAGAAATATATTGTTGGAATTTGGAACTTGAAAAGTGGGTGGGTCATGGGTGGGAAGGAAACTTTTGAAGTTTTGACTTTTAGAACTTTTAGAATTTAATTTTTTTTTTTAATAAAAAACATGTTTTTAGTTAATAAAAATAAATTGAAGCGAATTGGGGCTGCCTGGGATCGAACCTGCGATCTTTGTGTTGAAATCTTGCAGTCATACCAGTGAGCCATCCAGCCATCTTGAGAACGGGTTCAACAAGTTTTAATTTAATATATTCTTTAATAATTATAGAAGTAATATATCAAATTTAGTCGAATGAGTACGGGTTCAATTGACCCAAAAATAAGGCTTAAATTCGCCCCTGCTTACAAGTATTTTTTCAAAGAATTTTTTTAAGCTCAATACTAGTAGTGGAAGAAGAAGTGATTCGGACGATAAAGTTTTCATTCTCCTAAAGCTTCAATAAAGAACATCGAGATTTTATTGATATCAGAACTCCTCTAAAGGTCTAAGCATATGTAGAAGTCACGGAATGTATCCTACCTAAAAAGACATTTTTTTAAATCTGAAAAGCATTGTTGAAGACAAAGAAAAAGAGGAATGGAAAATGAAAAAGAAAAATAGGAAAGGAAAATATAGAGGGAAAAAACATAATAGAGAAAAAGAATTATTTTTTATATATATAAAAAAATGTAATATTACGTGGCAAGGCGCGTGCAGATCACTACTTAGTGCGAATCTGGGTGTTCAATATAAGGGGATATATATTTCATTTTGAAAATGTCCAGGGGGGTAATAGGACCCCCGCAAAGTATAGGTGTGTAGTTGGTAATTTGGTTATAGGTTGAGGGTGATTTGACTATTTTCTCTTATTTTTTCCAAACATGATAGTAGTACATTATTTTCCAGTCCAATTTTGAAGGATATCCCATTCGAGTCTTGGCAAGTGTTTTAATTATTATAGTCTCCACATATTTTGATACTCCTTAATTTAACGTTTATTTGGTAAGAAAATTTTAAAAATTATGATATCTTAAGTTTTATATTTATGTAATCTTTCCATCTTTTTAACGGGTTAAGAGTATTATGTCATAAATTATTTTGTTGTGTTGTGTTGTTGATCACAAATCTGATGGTAAAATCACAAAAGAATTGAACATTTTATCAATTTATCATTATTTTGGTTATCAAAACATCCAGAAGCTCTATAGTGGCTAGCAAGCAATATGATTTGAAGAACTGGTTGTAACATAGTAGTAGAAGAAGAATGACACTAATAAGGAAATTAAACAATTTTTGATCGCCTACTAACCTTCTACTCTAATTATCGACTTCCATATATTTGTCATTAGTATCAAATTTGTGATTAATAACACAACAAAATAGTTTGTGAAACCACATCACAGTAGAAGGTTCACATAATATACTCTTAACAGGTAAAACAGATTTCAATTTATGCACAAATATATCAGTAGTCAATCAATGGTAAGAGCAAAAATATATGACTTGCACACTAACTGCTAGAAAATACTTTCCTTTCAGCGATGATCCAACAATGAATTAAATCTTTGGTATACATTTCCGAACAACGTCTAAATTCTGGATCCACGACTATTTCTTTTGCAATATGTGAAGAGGGAGGCCAAGAAACACAATTATTGGCAAGAATGGCACTGTGTTACTCGAGTATAGATAACCAGCAGATCTTGCAGGAGAATGACTGGAATGTGTAGTCCAAATAATCAGATGACTTGCCTCTAAGCATTCATCAAGGTCTCCACATTGTCTTTTTAGCACAAAGGATGCCTTCCTTATCTTTGGCGAAAGTCATTCGTATCTCCCAGTGCAAGCTTCTCAATATTTTCTCTAATGGATCAAGTATTTCGACCTTGTCACGTATGATTCCCCAGCCACCAGGCCGTAATATACGGTCCATCTCAACCACAATCACAATGGGATGCTTGCACCTGCAGCGAATGAACCACTTTAATAGCTATGAAGAAAATTTGAAGTCTGGAAATGGAAAGTTTCAAACTTGGCAGACCACCTCCAGAGGTCGGAAGAAGATTTTTGGAAGACACGGCAACCATTGCTAAAAGGGGTCTGACGGACAAGAATGGAATATAGCCCAAAAAGAGGTGGAAGCTGTTTGTTCATACACACACCAACTGGATGGATAATACTTGAAAAGGGACTATGAGTCACCTTTTTAAAGCAATATTCTTTTTTTCAGATAGAAGAATTGACCATAAGTAGACTTGAACTGAACAAATACATCCCACTTTTCTTCTTGGTTCATAATCAAGAAAGACACGATCATCCATATATTTTATGAGGGGAAAACTGAAACAAAGGAGCAAATAAAGGAGAAAAGGTCATGTAACTTGGTACACGCCAATAAGTCCTCTTTCAAAGACTACGGGGAGGGTGTTTGGCGCATGTACAGGAATAACATTCATCACCCACACCTTCTGCTGTGCAAGAGCTGCTGCAAATCTGTGTATATTTTTCTCAGTTGTTAGCATCCTTGCTGAGGCACAATATTACAATTAAAAGAGGAGGGAAAGCTAAGAGCTTACACTCCATTGATGGCTTTCATATCCATTACATTCCGAATGTTGGACCAATCTGTACCCAAGCCAACTAGATAAGAATGGTCAACAATAGCTTTCCAGTGCTTACTGTCTGCAATCATTTTCTCTCTATTGTTCATCCTGTCGGGATAAGTTTCAAGTCTCTTTGGCCACTCCTCATGCCATTCGGTTCCTCGTTGTTCTATGGATTCAGGAATTGTGTGCAAGCAAGATTTAATCAGCACATACCTGTTGCGGATAAGGTAATTGGAATTTAACATTTGAGAGGATAAAGAAAGAAGCATGACAATTTTACAACTAATGTGTCTTTGACTCTAAGGTTTATCATAAATCATGCTTATTCTACCACTTCTGAGAGAGTTGTAGCTTATTTGTGTGATGACATACAATGATGGAGTTGTGCACTTATTTTCCCAAGATTACTCGTCCATGTGCAGTAGCGGAAGTATGTGCAAAGGAAATGCAAATTGACCGAAAAGAGAAAAAGAGAGACAAGCATAACAACACAAGCTTTTCCAACTCACCAGGATGCATCTGGGTTCTCATTTGCTTTGCATAGAGGTGGAAGTTTTTTTCCTTCTCAATTGGTATATGTCATTTGCTTGTGGTTTTTGGTATAACTTAATCCTTATATCATTGATTTCATAAGTTTTATCAGCAAGGATGTTCCAACAGATTGATGCTGTCAGCGTGGACATAGCTGGAGAAGAAGGTTGATGTTATGAGCATGAGTACTTTACAAAAAGGAATTCGTAAATACATGCTGAAAAGAAAAGTAAAGCACGCAAAATTGAATATCTTAAAAAGGATGAAATCAAAATGATAGCTCGTCTTTCAAGTTTCACAAAGGAAAAAGACTTGATAACAATGCAAGACAATTTCAAGCTACAAGCCAAAAAATGATCCATCCATCCAAATCAAGAGTTTCTTTAGTGAAAATAACATGAATTCTGTAGCAGATCATTTGGGAGTGTATGAGAATATCAGATAGTCCTCATTAGCAAGAACAAGAAGCTTGACATTGAATGAGAAATTAGAAGGGATGATTTCGTTATATCCATGACAGTGGAGGGCGAGTGTCCACTGCGGAATGGTTTTTCTGTAGGAAGATAAGGTCCGCTAAAGGAATTGTCATCATTCAGGAAAGTATTTATTCATTAGACTAAAACGTGCAAAAGTGTAACGAAATAGCTATTTTCATCAAACAAAGAAGAAAAACAGAATCCGTTTTCCTTCAACATAAATAGAGGACAAACCTTCTTCAACTTCAATGCTACTGTGCTTTGAAGATAAAATAAAATAACCTCCAGGCCTCAAAATTCTGTTCATCTCTATAAGATGCTTTCCCCCTGAAAGTAAACTCAATTAAATCTCCTGATATCACAGAAAAAGAAACATAAAACAAGAAAAAAAAAATCTCTAGCAATAACTTAACACTAACCATTAGAATGCCAAGATGCATGGAAATCATTACAGTGAATAGCATCAAAGACACCACTAAGAAAGGGAAGATTCCGAGTTCCGAATGGGGTAACTACTGCTGGAAAACCACGCTCAAGTGCAACTTGTGCTAGATCCACAAGGTCGTCTTTTAACCCTAGAGTAAGTGTTAACACATCTTTTTCAAGTAGAGAAGCCCCAAAGCTTGAATCTTCACATCCAATATCCAGCACAACACGGATATTCTTTCCCTCTTCAATGTCTGGTACCATCTACCAATCACCAATATCAATTCACACATCAAACACAAGGAGAGACTTTGCAAGTAGCATTCAAATTACAACTAAATTAGTAAATAATCATACTACAATTAGCAGTATTATTTCAAATCAACCAAGCATACACCTAGTGTTTGAATCTAGCAACTTCAGTAAGAGAAAGATAATTAACAAGGAGTTATATATCGGAGAGTAAAAATTATGTTGAATTTTCATGAAAAGGGAAAAAAGGAAAGAAAATTTACATTTGATATAAATAAATTTTTGATTATTTAATAATAATAATTATTATTATATATACACCATCAATGGAGAATGTTCATTTAAAGAAAAATACACATACTCTATATATGATGTGATTACATTCATTTCATTTTACACTGTTATTGGAGAATGTTTATTTTTAGAAAAAAATTTACAATCATATTATTTATAATATAATAACAACCTTCAATTTCTTTTAGACGATTGTTGGAGAATTTTTTAAAAAAAAATAAAAAGAAAAATAAAATAGTTATACTAATTCAATTTCATTTTAAATGGTCGTTACAAAATGTACTTTTTAAAAGAAAAATAAAAAATTATACTATATATAAAATATAATTCCATTCAATTTCTTTTAGACTGTTATTGGAGAATGTTTATTTGTGTGTGGGGAACAAGCCTAACAGAAGTATATATCTGATACATAGTGATCTGGAATTTTTTTATGTATAAAAGTTTGGCCCAAGATTTATTCTGTCGGCTATTTATTTATAAAAATATGTTATCTAGATATGAGAGAAACAAGAGAGTACTGTGAAACAAATTAATTCTATTTTTCCAACACAAACACTGATATATATTATAATTTCTCAATAGAAGATACTAACCTAGAATAAGTTATAAAATATTAACTAAGGAGAGATTAACGGAGAAAGAAGTAATCATAAGAGGATGAGATACAAGACCATAGAAGGGGATGAGAGATACCAGATAGTCAAAGCTTCGACATAATAATTTTCATAATTGTTCTTCCAACTCTGTGTCCTTTTCAACAAATGGTAATTGGATCTCGATCCCAAATAAAACTCTCAAATATTTTACTCAATTCAGTATTTATAACGGAGTTAGCTTGATTCACAACATACTGTATTTTCAAAACAAGTAGAGGATTGTATACAATATCAATCTCCCCACATACTTTTATACTCATTAATTTCAATTTGTAAATTTTACATTGGAAAATTAGAAAATTCAAAGTTCGTTTATAGGTTCAAAAATTTTAACTTTTTTCAATCTATGCACAAATGTACCAATAGTCAATCAATGATAAGAGCAAAAATATATCACTCACACTAGCTGCTAAATCCAACAACGAATATTATGCTTTGGTATACATTTTTGAACTTAATCTCTCAACTTCACAACCCGCAACGATTAAATTCTGGATCAACGACTATTTCTTTTGCAATATGTGAAGAGGGAGGCCAAGAAACACAATTGTTGGAAAGAATGGCACTGTGTTGTATAGATAACCAGAAGATCTTGCAGCAGGAAAATGATGTAGTCCAAATAATCAAATGACTTGCCTTTAAGCATTCATCAAGGTCTCCACATTGTCTTTTGAGCACAAAGGATGCCTTCCTTATCTTTGGGGAAAGTCATTTGTATCTCCCAGTGCAAGCTTCTCAATATTTTCTCTAATGGATCAAGTATTTCGACCTTGTCACGTATGATTCCCCAGACACCAAGCCGTAATATACGGTCCATCTCAACCACAATCACAATGGGATGCTTGCACCTGCAGTGAATGAACCACTTAATTAGCTATGAAGATAATTTGAAGTCTGGACATAACATTTTAATGTTTGAGCCTCTTATATTAAATTAACCAAAGATAGGTGCTTACCCTCCATTGATGGCTACATTCAGGATGTTGGACCAATTAATACCCAAGCCAACTAGATAAGAATTGTCAACAATAGTTGTCCATTGCTCACTCAATTTCTCTCTATTGTTCATCCAGTCGGGATAAGTTTCAAGTCTCTTTGGCCACTCCTCAGGACATTCGGTTCCTCGTTGTTTTATGGATTCAGGAATTGTGTCCAAGCAAGATTTAATTGGCATATACCTATTGCAGATAAAGTAATTGAAATTTAACATTTCTGAGGATAAAGAAAAAAACATAACAATTTTAAAACTAATGTGTTTTTGTCTCTTAAAGTTTATCATAAATCATGCTTATGATAAACACAAGTTGTTACCATATGCAGTAGCGGAACTTGTGCTAGATCCACAAGGTTATCTTTTAAACCTAGAGTAAGTGTTAGCACATCCTTTTCAAGCAGATAAACCCCAAAGCTTGAATCATTACTTCCAATATCCAGCACAACACGTATATTCAATGTTTGGTGCCATCTACCAATCTCCAATGTCAATTCACATGGAGGAATTCGCAAGTTGCACTCAACTGACAACTAAATAAATAAATAATCATACTACTGTTAGCAGCATCATATCAAAGCAGTCAGGCATACACCTAGTGTTTGAATCTAGAGATAATTAACAAAGAGTTAACCAACTCCAAATCAACTACAACTAGAAATTGCACCAGCATTACTGTGTGGTGAAGACAAGTCATCTTTTATCTTCTCTACTAAAAGAAAAGATCATAATACAAGAGTAAAGAAGCTCAAGATCATACATATTGTGCCAGAAGAATGCAAAAAAAAATTAAAAAAATGGACATCTATTTTTACTCTACTGATTAGCTTTGGAAATAATTTTCAAGCATGACTGGTCTTAATTTGATCACGCATATGAAGATTCAGAGACAATGTGGGTGCATTTATATGACTTTTTTGTATAAGATAATCATTAGACCTTTGAGCAGTGCAATTGCTAAGAGAAACAAACAAAGAGTCAACAAAAGGGACTCACCTCTTCTTTTTAATCTAGGTAGTGTTGAATTCCACCTTTGGATATAGATTGGTTCGTCGAAAAAATGAGATATTCTCCAGACTCCACCACCCAGCTCCTTCTCTTAACAAATGCCTCTAGTTTCGGGTGTACCACATTTTTATAAAGTATCTGTAAATATTAAGAACTTAATATAAAAAAGAACAAATAAAACTGTATTTACTGAAGATGAGCTTGATTCTTATATCTTTAACTTACTATCAGGCCATCTTAATGGAGTCTCATAACCACCAGGAGGAAGGGGAACAAGACACATTTGAGGTGCTTTAGGACAACTTCTTTCAAGATGCCAATAATTCTGCAACTTTCCACTAGCACTTTCATAGTCAATGCAAGGAATTGCTTCTTGTGCTATAGAAATTCCAAGTATAATGTGCTTTGGGATTAAGTAAGCCATCAATCAGCTAGATATGGATCTGCATTCAACTTTTGGATTTTAATATTCGAAACAAATAGCAAAGGACTGAGGCATGATAACTGATCAATTTGAGAAACTTTAAGGCATCATTCAAGTTCATTTTTAATTCATTTGAAATACATAATTGGGCTTAGAAGGAATATGAGATAGTCTAGTCTACATCTATAACTTTTGATCATAGACAATGAAAATTTTATGCATCTTGACATGAACTATATTTAGCCCAAAGTCTTTACGGAGTCACCTTTGTTCATGACATAGATATTGAGCATTCAAAATAAGTAGAGGATAATAGCATTAACTGTATGAGAAAATGTGATAGAGATGGCAATTACAAACACTTTATGCAAACTATGAAATTGAGTGAACATATTACATACTTAAAGCAACACTTATAAGCTCATCCACTGCACTCCTTTAAAAGTTATGTTAATGGTCCAATTCTCCATCCTCTTGTTGTTTAATTGTTATTAAGCTCTCCTTATAATAAAAAACACCAGTATAACCAGATGCTGCATTATCTTGCAAGCGCCAGTGTTGAAATCCAAGATATCTTATCTTGTTAGTCCGAACATTATTGGAGATCAGTCGAGAAGCTCTAGTTACCAAAATGAGAGGGCTATCATAGCAAGAGATAATAGGTGGGGAGCTTTGAAAGGTAATAAGTTTGTTCCAGACACCTGGTTGGATCATTACCCATATCTCATTATTAAATTTTTCAAAAAAATTTTATGTTCAAGACGGCAATGGAATCATCAAACAACACCATACCTAATGCATAAACATAAGGAAATTTAGGATCTGGATCTGGATCTGGCCCTTCAATCTCTTCAAACATTTCTCTCCCAAAGTTGAATAAAAGAATGGTGTTGATATGGTTCTTAAGTAGCAGCCAGTAATAATTTCCATTCAAATAAGCAATACCATATGTGTTGCACATCTCTTTGTCAAATGGGGGTGGTTTGTCAAAATCTTCAATTTTGAAAACTCTCCATGAGTCCCAACGACACGAATAGACTGCTGCTTCATAGCGAAGAAAGTAAACAACTTTATAATCATTAGTCAAGGGGTCTATTCCCAAACCGAAGTTAGGGGAATAATATTTGTTTATGGGTGAAGGGAGATGGAGGGATCTCACCTCCCTAGTTGCAGGATTCCACAATGCACAACAAGTGGCACTTTTAATTTGTCCTTCCATTAAGAACAAGCCATCCACATAACCTATGACGTATTTCATACCTAGGAACGTTTGGGAATTTTCTTCTGAAATCAAAGTCATAGGACAAGAATCATC
Organism: Solanum bulbocastanum; assembly: GCA_037074985.1. Classification (NCBI taxonomy): domain Eukaryota; kingdom Viridiplantae; phylum Streptophyta; class Magnoliopsida; order Solanales; family Solanaceae; genus Solanum; species Solanum bulbocastanum. Next base: position 59,276,403 of record CM073600.1, read on the forward strand.
AAGACAATATTATAAATCAGGAGTTGTAAGGGGCTACGATTCTTCTTCAAGTGTTGTTGAATGAATTTATGGGTTTTGATAAGAGCGTACCAGTTCTTGCAGGCACATTTGAATCGCAACAACGACTTCACAGGACACCTCAACAAAATCTCATTCACTATATCCTCAGGAAAATTAGCTACATAATCATCCATCAAACTATGATTAGGGAAAGCCAAGAAATTGAAAACAACAGAAGCAATTTTGCTTCCTTAAATAGACAAGGAAGAAAGTTCCTCATTCCTATCCTTCAGATCTGTTACAATAATTAATTTTACTATCATTAAATTTGTTTTCTAAATTTATCTTTAAAGAAAAAGGGAATACAAAAGTAATAGGCATCCTACATTTCATTTCATTTTTTATGGACCATTATATTTTAATTTAAAAAATAAATCATTTTATCGACCTTTGTATTGTATACTAAAAATAAATGTCCACTTTTTAAAAAACAAAAACAAAGAGTTACTATTATTTTTTCCAAACATGATAGTAGTACATTATTTTCCAGTCCAATTTTGAAGGATATCCCATTCTAACCTTGGCAAGTGTTTTAATTATTATAGTATAATGTATTAGCCTCTTTATATATAATTTGATGCTCATTAATTTCCCTACCCTCTTTTCTTCCCTAAATCCGTGTAAGTAAGAAAAATGTTTTCTACTCATAATTTTTAGGAAATTGAATTTAACAATAAGTCAAAAACTTGAATTTAACAAGTAATTAGTTGGATTATTTTGTGGGTTTATGTTAAGGTAGTTTATTTGGTGATGAAATTACAGGGATATAAAATAATTGGTTCGCATAGCGATGTGAAACTTTGTAGATGGACAACTTAGAGGTTGCTTATAACACTCATTTGAGAGTCACAGGTGATTGTTTTTTTTTCTTTTCCAGTACATATGATTGTTTATAATGTTTGCAAATTTTACTGGGTGAAATGCATTAATTTATCCCTAAACTTATTTCGAAAAGTCAGTTACACGCTTAAACTATCACAGCGACTAATTATACACCTATACTATTAAAGAGTGAATTTTGCCATGTATAGTACCACTCTCATAATCGAAAGTGTATCTCACTTGCGCCACATTAATGTCATCTCATTGCCACATCAATCAAATGCCATGTCAGATTTCAAATAAAGTTACTCATGTCATTCAATTGTTTCTTCTTCCATGAACACCACCATGGAATCACTAACATGGCCATCATATAAATACTAAATCTATATATTTAATCATAAAAATCTTCTATTTTTTCTAGTGCAACAAAACAATATGAAATAACTCAAGAAGAATTCTTTGAAACAAAATGTTCGTCATCATAAAACAAAAAAATAACTTCCCAGAAAATCTAAAACAAAGAAAAAATGGAAAAGACAATAAAAACAAAATAAATAGAGTTTTCTCTTCATGTAAACAAATCTATTCGCAAAGGTGAAATTACAACTTTCAAAATTGTTACTACTTAAAAATTCTTAAGATACAACCTTCTTTTTAAGCTTTGCAAGCTCCTGTCTCACCACACCATCCACAAATTTCACCATCTACTAATAAATTCACCATCAAAATCACACTAACACTTTCATTTCCAAAAAAATCATAAAGATCCACCACAAATTTAATATTTACCTACAGATCCGTTATTATATTTTAGTTTTTTAAAATCAATCATCAATTTTTTCAACCATTAAAAAAATCGAAGAGTAAAATCAGATATAATGAAAATGATAAAATCAAATAATCATTAAAATAGAATATAATTGGAGATGAGCGGTGGGGGGAAAGAGGATTCAGGTGCAAATGGGGTGAGGTGGGGAGGGGTGGATAGAAATTGGGGGGGGGGGGGGGGGGATAAAGAAGAAGGAGGAGGTGGGGATGTTGTGATGAAGAAGATAAGTAGGAGAGTGTGGGGTGTGGGTAGAAAGAAGATTTTGATTACTCTCTTTGTCCCAATTTTTGTGGCAATTTTCGTTTTTCGAGAGTCAAATAGTTTAAGTTTGACTGGAAATTTGCGCGTGGAATCTTCAATTGTTTTTAAATAAAAGTTATATATTTGTAAAATATGTAAAACGTACTATAAGTCAAAATAATTGACAATTCAAAATAATTAAAAGATATATTAAAAATTTACGGTCAAAGATATACTTATTTGAATCTCGAAATCTAAAAAGTGCAATATAAATTGGGACGGAGGGAGTATTATTTTTACTTTATTTTTTATTTAATGCATTTTTCTTTTTTTTTCCATGTCAGTTATAGGGGTAAAAAATTCACTTTTTAATAATAAAGGTGTGTAATAGGTCAGTATAATAGAGGATGATTTTATGCATTTTCTCAATTTTACTACTGCATTCTGTCCATGACTCGTATAGTGATACTGTTGACATGATTGTATTTGAACTTTCAACAATATCTTTATCTGTGTTCAAGCTGCAACTTTGTTTGTACTATGATGAGATCCAGTTGCTGAAAGTTTTTTAGAGTGCTAGAATTCTTTGAGTTGATGAAGTATATATATGTAGTGAATAAGAAAATAAGGTTTGCATGTGCATGCAGGGGCAGATTTAGGAAGGGGGAAGGGGTGTCACGTGACACTACTGAACAAATATATGCAATTACGAAACAGAAGCAAATAAAGCATATATTATCTATAAATATTATAGGCGACACTCCTTTAATAACAAGAGATGCATGTAGCTTAGCTGGTTTTGACTTAAATTTCATAGATCAGGTTGCGTGTTTAAGAAAGAATCCTGAATGAAAGTTGTCTACATTAAATGAAATTATTTGGAATACATTTCACAAAAAAAAAAAAAAAAAAAAAAAAAAACTCATTGAAAAGAATTATAATATATTTTTATTTTATTTTTTAGAAAAGATTAATAATATACATGAATTGTGTTTTATAATTTATATACAAAAATTTAATATTTATTTTTCTCATTTTAAAAATAACACCGCTTATAAAAAAAATCATGCATACGCCACTATGTGCATGAGGCCACTCCTAGCCTTGTATGTTTATTTTAAAGCTGGATTTGCATTACCCACTGCATCGGTGCATCATGCATGGAGGCCACTGCTAGTTTTTTGTTGGAGACATGGCACAAACCCTGTTGGGAAAAGCTGAACGTGGAAGATGGAATGCTTTTACATTATATAATATAGTAGTCACTTGTTACTACTATACATAACCTTCCCTTCATAAATATTAAATATTGTATTAATAATTTTGCTTGTGGTTTTTGGTATAACTTAATCCTTATATCACTGATTTCATCAGTTTTATCAGCGAGGATGTTCCAACAGATTGATAGTGTCAACGTGGACATACCTGGAGAAGAAGGTTGATGTTATGAGCATGAGTACTTTACAAAAAGGAATTCGTAAATACATGCTGAAAAGAAAAGTAAAGCACGCAAAATTGAATATCTTAAAAAGGATGAAATCAAAATGATAGCTCGTCTTTCAAGTTTCACAAAGGAAAAAGACTTGATAACAATGCAAGACAATTTCAAGCTACAAGCCAAAAAATGATCCATCCATCCAAATCAAGAGTTTCTTTAGTGAAAATAACATGAATTCTGTAGCAGATCATTTGGGAGTGTATGAGAATATCAGATAGTCCTCATTAGCAAGAACAAGAAGCTTGACATTGAATGAGAAATTAGAAGGGATGATTTCGTTATATCCATGACAGTGGAGGGCAAGTGTCCACTGCGGAATGGTTTTTCTGTAGGAAGATAAGGTCCGCTAAAGGAATTGTCATCATTCAGGAAAGAATTTATTCATTAGACTAAAACGTGCAAAAGTGTAACGAAATAGCTATTTTCATCAAACAAAGAAGAAAAACAGAAGCCGTTTTCCTTCAACATAAATAGAGGACAAACCTTCTTCAACTTCAATGCTACTGTGCTTAGAAGACAAAATAAAATAACCTCCAGGCCTCAAAATTCTGTTCATCTCTATAGGATGCTTTTCCCCTGAAAGTAAACTCAATTAAATCTCCTGATATCACAGAAAAAGAAACATAAAACAAGAAAAAAAAATCTCTAGCAATAACTTAACACTAACCATTAGAATGCCAAGATGCATGGAAATCATTACAGTGAATAGCATCAAAGACACCACTAGGAAAGGGAAGCCTCCGAGTTCCGAATGGGGTAACTACTGCTGGAAAGCCACGCTCAAGTGCAACTTGTGCTAGATCCACAAGGTCATCTTTTAAGCCTAGAGTAAGTGTTAACACATCTTTTTCAAGTAGAGAAGCCCCAAAGCTTGAATCTTCACATCCAATATCCAGCACAACACGAATATTCTTCCCCCATTCAATGTCTGGTACCATCTACCAATCTCCAATATCAATTCACACATCAAACACAAGGAGAGACTTTGCAAGTATTATTCAACTGACAACTAAATAAGTAAATAATTATACTACAGTTAGCAGTATTATTTCAAATCAGCCAAGCATACACCTAGTGTAAGAATCTAGCAACTTCAGTAAGAGAAAGATAATTAACAAGGAGTTAACCAATTCCAAATCAACTACAACCTGAAATCGCACCAGCAGTACTGTGTGGTGAAGACAAGTCATCTTTCATCTTCTCTACAAAGGAAAGAGATCATAATACAAGAGTAAAGCAGCTCAAGATGCTTCTTGTGTCAGGAGAATGCAGAAAATAATAGCCATGTGTTTTTACATTACTGATCAGCTTTGGTGGATTTTCAAGCATGACTGGTTTGAATTAACTCATGCTTTGAATTAACTCATGCCAGAGTCTACAATTGAATTAGTGAAATGCTGTAAAAAGGTGGGATGTAGGGAAAGCAGAAGAAATGGTGGAACTCCATCCCAGCTTGTATATGGTCCACTATATGGGATGTGAGAAATGCTAGGTAATTTTTTAAGACAATAGTAACTCTACACAGAGAATTAAGATGGACCGTATATAGTCTTTGTATTTTGATGCAAAGGAAAATATATACGTATGATTTATGAATATTCATAGACAATCGTTAAACCTTTCAGCACTGCAATTGCTAGAGAAACAAACAAAGAGTCAATAAAAGGGACTCACCTCTTCTATGAAATCTAGGTAGTGTTGAATTCCATCTTTGGGTATAGATTTGTTTGTCGGAAAAGTAAGATAATCTCCAGACTCCACCACCCAGTGCCTCTAGTTTCGGGTGTGCCACATTTTTATAAAGTATCTGTAAATATTATGAACTTAATATAAGAAAGATCAGATAAAGCTGAATTTACTGAAGATGAGCTTGATTCTCATACCTTTGACTTACTCTCAGGCCAGCTTACTGGAGTCTCATAACCACCAGGAGGAAGGGGAACAAGACACATTTGAGGTGCTTTAGGACAACTTCTTTCGTGATGCCGATAATTCTGCAACTTTCCACTGGCACTTTCAAAGTCAATGCAAGGAATGTAATTGTGCTTGCTTCTAGTGCTACATAAATTCCAAGTATAATCTGCTTTTGGAACAAATAATGGTCCTAAATTGTTATCCTTCTTCCCATTATCTTTAGCTTTCTCATCCTCATCCTCGACTTTCTCAGCAGCCTCTTGATCCAACTCCTCAGTTTTAGCTAATTTACCATTACCTTCATTACCATCTACTGTTCCTTCTCCTTCTCCTTCCTCTTCTTTATTACTTTCTATTTCCTCTTTCTCAGTTTCTTTATCATCCACTCTTTCTTTTCCTTCTCCTTCTCCTTCTTGTTTACTATTATTTTCTGTTTTTTTTTTCTCATTCTCTTTAACTTCAACTACTTTTTCACTTCTTCTTGCTTACCATTTCCTATTTTCTCTTCCTCATTCTCCTTCTCCAACACATCAGTTTCAGATCCTTCCTATTCTTGTTCCTTTACCTCGTCAGCCTTTTTGGGTAACTTCAGATCCTCACCCTTTCTCTACCTATCAACTCCACTTTTATCATTCTTATGCCAAACACCAGATTTTGAAGGCAAAGAAGACCTATCAACCCTTTTCTTTTTCTCACCAGAACTTGATCTATGTTTCAATTTCTTATTATGGGGTTGTTCTTTCTTGGTTGAAGGAACCAAAGATGTAACCTTTTTCCTATTTGTAGATGAAATAGGTTCTCTAATATCATCAAAAGTGTCCCTTTGATAGGCTACTGAATAAGAAGAAGGTGAAAACACAGACCAAATGAATACAAAACAAAGACCCAAAATTACTACTGCAGCTAACTTAACACCAAGATCATAAGATTGATATGAACCTTTTACCTTTCTCCCAAATCTTGTTAAAGCTGTGTTGTGCTTCCTCATTTCAAACTCAAACAAAAATCTGAGACATACCCAGAAATCAGAATTCCATAAAAACAAGAAAAGCAACAATCCTTTTGTTCTGTTTTTGGATTTAAGAAGAGCTGTCACTATATATATATATATAGGTATAAGGATGAGTTTAATTTTTTTTTAACATAGAAATTAGATTACACTAGTTTAGAATGTAATTAAAAGAGAGAACGAGCAGATAAGTGTTTATTGGAGACGAGAGCTTAGTATATGGAACTGTCATTTTTTAAGACTTTTAGTTCAAGCTTATTAGTTTTCGGTCCTTGTTTGAATTGAATATGTATATAAGTTTGAATCCGAATAAGAGATTTACATAATATTATGAACTGTCTTTGAAATTTTTTGAGATTTTTATGCTCATATTTCCCTAATTCGAGTTTATTATCAAAATGAGTCACATATTTTTCTGTCCTTATTCAAGTTGACCATATTGTACAAATTTGAATCCGATTGAGAGACTTACTAAAAAATTATTGAAAACCAATAAAATCTCTCGTATGTCTTTATTGGACATCGAAAAATAAAAATTGGTGAATATATATTCAAAATAAAGATGTGTTTATAAAATTTACGTTCACTCCATTTTTATCTATAGATATAATGCGAAAATTTATTCAAACCATGTTCAAAATTTTCATTAAGTGTTATAACTGATATTTTGGTAATTATGACCAAGTAAAAAATAGTTTGGCGAGAGTAACCCATAAAATGAAGTCATTTAAAAACTTTAATCATGTTAATTAGGATAAAAGATACCAGTTATTTCAACAACAAACTCGGTGTAACTCCACAAGTGGGTTTTGAAGAGTAGTGTGTACGTAAACTTTGCCCCGAGGTACAAGGGCCTAATAATATTGCAAGAAAATTAAGTTCTTAAGACATAAATAACACACATGGAAACTGATGAGATTCCAGTAAATGAACTTTGAATGTCTCAAACTCTAGCAATACACTGCATTACAATTTACAATCCAAACCAAATTTCTTTCTTGTTGAATTTGCAGCCTATTCCTCTGTATATAGGGCTATACTATCTACCCAAATTCGCGCTCTACGGGACCAATCTAATCTAAGTTTAAATAATAATACAAAAATACTAGAATCAGGATATGCTAGAATAGAGAAACTATACATTTAACATGTTGGCTATGTGAAAAAAAGTTAAAGATGATTTTTTGAATAACATAGATTTCTCTAGAATGTCCTAGTATAGAAACTTAGAAATTATCTTGAAGAAATATCTAGATATTCTAGAGTAATTGTCTTAAGAAAATATCTAGATATTTTAGAGTAGTTGCTAGAAGATAAGTTAACTAGAATTTTCTCATAGATGTATCTAGAAGAGTTTCTAGAACCATCCCTAGACAAGTATAAATAGGAGATGGCCTTGTACATTTGTATTCAAGGAAAAATAAAATCACTTAAAGAGTCTTCTTCCATTACAAAGTTCTTCTTTCTAAATTCTCTTTTTAACTTTCTAGCTTCCTCTTCTTCTTTAGTTGAATCTTCCGATCTTAGTTAACGATCTTGGGCTAGCAGAAGGTTCCCTGATTATACTTTTTTTCTGCTATTCTCTATATGGTATCAGAGCCATAGCCACACACTGGCTTCTGGTTTTTAATTCAAGATCAGGTTAGTGAAAAAATTCAACTAGTTTCTTTATATGGATTTCAACAGTCGTGCTAACGGATTTGGGATGGAGCTGCTGAACCAGTCAAATTACAAGGTATGGAAAACATGTATGGAATCATACCTTGTGGTAGAGGATTTGTGGGATGTTGTTAATGGAAATGACACAAGTCCTCCTGCTGACGGACCAGAAAATAACAGTGCGTACAAGAAGTGGAAGCAGGTTAATGCGAAGGCGGAGTTCATTCTAAAGCGGACAATCTCCTCCAGTTTATTCGATCATATTATAAGGTGCAAATCAGCTCATGAAATATGGAGGACCCTCGATCAGCTGTTCAACAAGAAGAATGAAGCTCGGCTACAGATATTGGAGAATGAATTGGCTAACACCATTCAAGGTAATCTCTCTATAGCCGAGTATTTTTTGAAGATTAAGAACTTATGTTCTGAGATATCTTTATTGAATCCGGAGGAGGCTATCTCTGAAGCACGAATAAGAAGAAATATTATTCGTGGTTTGAAATTAGAATATATTCCCTTTGTTACATCGATTCAAGGATGGGCTCAACAACCATCCTTGGAGGAGTTTGAGAATCTGTTGTCATCACAAGAGCTACTAGCCAAGCAAATGATTGGGGTATCAATCAAAAAAGGGGAAGAAAATGCTCTTGTATCAAACAAGAGTAAATTTAAAGGAAAAACAGTAAGAGATAGGCCACACTCTCGATTCCAAAGTGGTTCAATTCCTCTAGGAAAGGAGGAAGAGTCTACCAACAACTACAAGACTCTCAAATGTTATCGGTGTGGCAAAATCGGACACATAAAAAGATTTTGTCGAACCAAGAAAAGCAATATGGCTCAAACTCAGAAAGTTGCTGAAGAAGAAGAAGACTGGGGAAAGTGTTTCGTAGCCGAGAATCGAGCAATAGATGCAATGACATCCATTAATTTTGAAAGAGACTGGATCGTGGATTCAGGATGTAAGCATCATCTTATTGGAGATGAATCTAAATTTTCTGACTTTCACAAATACAATGGTCGTGATATCATTGTAACAGCAGATAATACAGTTCATCACGTGGAGAAGGAAGGCACGGTAGTCATCAATGAGAAACATAAAGACTCAATCACTCTCAACAGTGTGTTTCATGTTCCAGGGATGAGGAAAAATCTATTTTCCGTTGCAAATGCCGTAGACGCAGGAAGTTATCTCCTATTTGGACCACATGATGTGAAGTTCCTTCGAAATATTAAAGAACTCAAGGCATATGTCATTCATACCGGTAAGAGAGTTAATGATTTATATGTTTTATCTGCATCTAATTCATATATTGAGAAGATGAGTAGCAATGATACTGCACATCTATGGCATGCTAGACTTGGGCATCTTAACATGGAAAAATTAAAAGTTATGGTAAAATTGAATCTAGTAAAAGGATTGCCTAACTTAAGCAATTTTGGTGGAGGAGAAATTTGTGAAGGATGTCAATACGGAAAGGCTCATCGTCTTCCGTTTGATAGATCCTTGTCAAGATGCATTGCTCCACTAGAGCTAATTCATAGTGATTTGATGGGGCCAACTAGAACTCCTTCGTTCTCCGGTTGTTCTTATATGCTAATTTTTATTGATGATTTTACTAGATTCACATGGGTTTATTTTGTGAAACACAAGTCAGAAGTTCTCAACAAGTTTATGGAATTCAAGGAAACTGTCGAAGGCAAGCTTGGCTCAAGAATAAGGAGGTTGCGAACAGATAACGGTGGTGAGTACACTTCTGAAGAGTTTCTCTCTTTTTGTTGTGAATATGTCATTAAAAGAGAACTTACTTGTGCCGATACGCCACAACAAAATGGAGTGGCAGAAAGAAAGATTCGACACTTAACAGAGACATGTAAAAGCTGGATTCATGCCAAAAATCTACCTAGAGCCCTGTGGGCTGAAGGTATGAAATGTGCAGCTTATGTGATCAACAGGATGCCACTTTCTCCAAACAACATGAAGTCTCCCTATGAATTAATGTTTGGAGAGAAGCCTAATATCAAAAACCTAAGAGTGTTTGGATCTATCTGTTATGTTCATATCCCTGATTCTCAACGGAACAAGCTAGATCCCAAGGCAAGAAAATGCATCTTTGTTGGATACGATGAAAGGAAAAAGGGTTGGAAGTGCATGGATCCAAAAACTCATCGTTTTGTTGTTTCTAGGGATGTCGTATTTGATGAAATCTCCTTGTATTATGGAGTTACATCAAACGGAGAGGGTTATAAAATACTGAACCCTGGAGTTTCGAACTTGCCCATCACAAGTGCTTCTCCGGATAATACAGTTGTTGAGGAGCTAAGCGAAAGGAGGAGCCTAGAAACTCAACAGTGTGAAACTCAACAAGAAGATGATGCATTGGTTTCACAAAGACCAAACAGAACTATTGTTAAGCCAGCTCGCTTCAGAGATGAAAACTTTGTTAGTACATATTCTTGTTTCTTTGTAGGGCCAATTGACGATGAAGAGCCTTCATCTTTCGAAGAAGCAAAAGGAGACAAAGAGTGGAAGCTTGCCATGGATGATGAAATAGAGGCTCTAATGAAAAATCAAACTTGGAGCCTTGTGCCAAAGCCAAGGGATGTACAACCCGTTTCTTGTAAATGGGTTTACAAAATCAAAAGAAGAGCAGATGGCAGCATAGACAGATATAAAGCTAGATTGGTTGCTCGAGGCTTTTCTCAAAAATATGGCGAAGACTACGAAGAAACCTTCAGTCCAGTGGCTAAGATGATCTCAGTTCGAGTTGTACTAGCTATGGCAGCCTCATATGGTTGGAAACTATGGCAACTTGACGTGAAGAATGCCTTCTTGTATGGAGAACTTGACAAAGATATTTATATGGAGCAACCACCCGGGTATGTTTCTAACTTACATCTTGATTATGTTTGCAAACTTAAAAAAGCACTTTATGGACTCAAGCAAGCTCCACGAGCATGGTATGGAAAAATTGCTCAATATCTATATTTTTGTGGCTATACCACATCACATTCAAATCCTAGCTTGTTTGTTAAAAAACAAGAAGATTTTCATGTGGTTGTTCTTTTGTACGTGGATGACATGATAATAACAGGAAACAATGATGATGAAGTTGCAAGGCTTCAAGAAGAGATTGCCCTAAGATTTGATACCAAAAAGTTGGGAGAATTACATCATTTTCTTGACTTAGAGGTAACAAACACAAGTAAAGGGGTCTTTGTTACCTAGGAAGGGTATGCCAAGAAGCTTGTGGACATGTTTGGGGTGAAACAAAGCAAAAAGTGCTCTACACCTTTGGAGACTAGCACGAGGCTAAGGCGTGAAGAAGGCTCACTTCTTGTAAATCCCAAGCTTTATCGAGCTCTAGTTGGAAGTCTCCTGTATTTGACTATTACAAGGCCAGACATTGCCTATTCTGTTGGATATGTCAACAGATTTATACAGTCACCAAGAAAGCCACACTTGGAAGCTGGAAAGAGAATCCTGAAGTATATCAATTCAACATCAGATATGGGCCTATTTTTTAAAAGAAAGAATGACTTGGTATTAGTCGGATATACAGACGCAGATTTTGGTGGTGACATGGATAATCGAAGATCAACATCAGGCTATATCTTTCTCTGTGGTGGAACAGGTATTTCTTGGTGCAGTAAGAAGCAAGACTCAGTTTCTTTGTCAACTACGGAGGCGGAATATAAAGCAGCAACACTTACTGCTCAAGAATGTGTATGGCTCCAAAGACTTGCTGAAGATTTGCATCTATCTATATCAATGTCACGCCCCGAGCCTACACCCCAGACGTGACCGGCACTTGAAGACCATCGCTGGCCCCCAAGCGAACCCTTGGCCTGGCTTTCTTAACTCAGCGGAAACTTAACTCAACAGGATAACTCAATGCAATGAAAAGTTATAAAACAACTCAACTGAAAGTAATTTGCCAACAAGGCATCTCGAGTCTCAAAATAGGATATTTAAATATATACATGCATGAGAGACTCCAAATTAATTGACTGACTGTCTGACTGTCTATGAAGCCTCTAAATACTGAGATGGATGTTGGGACAGACTCCGTAACATCCTAATAAAACAAAAACTAAGAACACAAAATAATTGAGTCCTCTGGAATGCAAGGAGGCTCACCACTGACTCTGGAGTGCTCAGCTGGATCAACGACGTGCAGGATGCTGATCCGGGGTACCTGTATCTGCATCATAAGACGATGCAGGCCAACTGGCATCAGTACATGGAAGGTACTAGTATGCGAGCTGGAAAACTAAGCAACAAAGGCTAGAAGGAAATTTGAAAGAAACTGAAAAGTTTACCTTGTTCAACTCAACTCAACCTGACTGACTTCTTTCAATATAAGGCAATTTAAAACAAGTGTGATATAAAGAAAGACTGTTTAAAACATGCTATAAAACTCTGTATGTATACAAGGATACAATAAGCCTGAGATGTATATAGAAATACAATTGAACTGATGTATATAAAATACAATAATTTCCGTGTATAAAAATACAATAACTGCTGTGGGAGTTTCTCTAACCGACAACCATCACATAAAAGCTAAAGTGATGATACAGCGATCAACCTCACGCTGCCAGAGCATCCTATACCCAGCCAAAGGTATAAGACCTGAACTGCCTAATGGATCCACTAGTCTAATATGAAAAGGATACATCTAAAGAGTATGATCCTTTTCTACCCATGGTGGCTAACATGGTTCTATGGGGGCTATGGGTTCTTTGAACGCTTCCCCAATTCGGTGCTCGATACTACTCCCAAAAAAATGTACTGGCTCTTATGTTTTTAAAACACATTTCTTCCTGCTGACATGAGATAATTACTCAAAAAAAAGAAAAACTATCCCGAAGGCTCTTTGGAAATTTCAGTTTCCAACCTTGTTTAAATGTAAAGACAATTCTTTAAAACTTCTTTGGGAATACATAGTTCCCTAATAACTTTGAAAAAAATGAATTCAACTTGAAACTTGAGACTCTTTACTTAGCTTGAAACTCTAAGCTCTTTGCTTGACTTGACCCTTGAATCTAAAAATAAAGTTAAAACGTTCAATAAAGACTCTTGAACAACTTTACAACTAGCTTGACTTGCTTAACTTCTAAGCTTAACTCTTAATTTCTAACTTCACTTGACTTCTAACTAACTCTCCTTAAATTGGAATTTGGATTCAAGGTGTTTGCTCACATGTTACGGATGAGTTCTTGACTTTTAGAAGTACCTTGGAGTGTTGGAAACAACTAGGAAACATAGGTATAATACCTAGGAACAAAATAAAATACAAATGGGGAATTAAGGTAACGGGAAGGATTGGCGTTCTAAGAGGCGCGGGGCGCCAGCCCTCAACTTCAAACGGGACTGCTGGCCACACTGCCAGGCACCAGTCCTCAGCTTCAAAAAGGGGACTGCTGGACCCTCTGGTGCCAGCCCTTTTCCCAACAAAAAAACCGACTTTCTCCCTCTTTTCTTCAACTCTAAACCACCCTTACTTCAATGGATTTAACCCCCAAACACTAGGGATCATCAATCTCTCAACATACAATAAATTACAACTCAAATACACAACCCAATCATGTCCCACAACCAACAATAACTTCAACAACAACTAACAACATCAACAACAACTAACAACTTCAACAACTTCAACAACAATCCAATCTTTTCTCAAATCATAAAAAAAAGAGCTTGGTGTGTGGGGGAAAGGATCAGACCACACAAAGAACTCACATACCTTGATAGGGATCACCCCCGATGAAAATCCACGACGGGAACTTGTTGATCTCCTTTCTCCTCTTCTTCTCCTCTTCTTCTCTTCTTCACTCTCAAGAACCCTAACTCTTTCTCTTTTAAAACTAGGATAAAATGATCCAAAAACAGCCTAACACACAATATAACCTCAAAAGAAATGGCTAGGGAAAAGATCAAAATGCCCTTAAAATTTCCGGACGGATTCCCTGCCAACTGCCCAACTTTCAATGGCCATAACTCGCTCATACGAACTCGAAATCGAGCAATCTCAGTGGCGTTGGAAAGATCATTCCACAAGCTTCGCAACCATATCTGGAACTACTCCTAAATCATCCTGATCTAGGAGTTACGACTGTTCAAAGTTGGCCAAAAATTACTGATTTCCACACTTAGCCAAATTTTCCAGATTCTGTAATTTTTTCCAAAAATAGCTACTTTCAAATTTCAAGCTTCTTCATAGCTATTTCAAATTATCGGATGTTACAATCAAAGCCAACTATGATCTTTGGAGACAACCAAAGTGCCATCAAGCTTGCAAATAATCCGGTATTTCATGCAAGAACTAAGCACATTGAGGTGGAACATCATTTCATTTGAGAAAAAGTTCTTGATGGAACTTTATGTACTTCGGAGGTACGAAGTCAGGAGAATATTGCTGATATCTTCACCAAGTCACTTCCAAAAGCTTCATTTGAGTTTCTCCGCGATAAGATTGGGATAGTTTCAAAAAATCACTTTAAGGGGGAGTGTGAAAAAAAGTTAAAGATGATTTTTTGAATAACATAGATTTCTCTAGAATGTCCTAGTATAGAAACTTAGAAATTATCTTGAAGAAATATCTAGATATTCTAGAGTAATTGTCTTAAGAAAATATCTAGATATGTTAGAGTAGTTACTAGAAGATAAGTTAACTAGAACTTTCTCATAGATGTATCTAGAAGAGTTTCTAGAACCATCCCTAGACAAGTATAAATAGGAGATGGCCTTGTACATTTGTATTCAAGGAAAAATAAAATTACTTAAAGAGTCTTCTTCCATTACAAAGTTCTTCTTTCTAAATTCTCTTTTTAACTTTCTAGCTTCCTCTTCTTCTTTTGTTGAATCTTCCGATCTTAGTTAACGATCTTGGGCTAGCAGAAGGTTCCCTAATTATACTTTTCTTCTGCTATTCTCTATAGGCTATACTTGAGGTAGCTAATGAGAAGTCTTAAAAGATAGTCAGAGGGCCTGGAGCAGCTGAGTTGAGGAGTTCTGTTCAGCTGAAAAATCTTATGAAGAATTCATTTTCACCTTTATCCTGAAAAGAATAAGTTCATAATTACAACCCCATCAGTTCACAATTACATAAATGCGAAAAGCTCTAAGAGGGCTCCAGTCTCTAGGTCTATTGGGGCTTTAAGCGCAATTGAAATGTGGGCTTTAGTAAAAAAAAAAAAAAAAAAAGTGCAATGTAGATGCCGAACCTGCTGTGCCCAGAGGCGAATCCAGGATTTCAAGAAAACGGGTGCACCATTGCTTTAAAGATAAGATCAAAAAATTTATAATAACAATAACTAGGCGAGCAATACATAAAAATTACATTGCCACAAAAAATATCATCAATTTACAATTGTACTCGACGAGACTTCATATTTTGAAAACGATCTATAATAGCATCATTACTTACATTTTCAAATATCTTCCGCTCTATCTTACAAACTAAACAGCCATTCAAAAATTCTTCACCAATGCTATTACGTAGATCATTTTTGATGAGCTTCATTGAGGAGAATGCTCTTTCCACACTTGCCGTAGCAACAGGCAAAATCAAAGCCAACTTTACAAGCAAATAAACAAGAGACCAAGTTTGATCCAATTTTGTTTGTGCCATCATCGTAGCAAGATCTTTAATCCCCTTCAAGTTGAGAAATTTGCTATCACACTCTCGAGCATAGACAATGAAACTATCAAGCTGATAACTGAGATCTCGAAGTTCATTATCACCAAACTCACTTTTATAATATTCGGCCAACTTCATTATTCTGCTCTTACTAAAATTAGCAAATGAATCAACCGGATTCAAACTAGCCATGCCAAGGAGTAAGTCACTAGTCACAACATCAAAATGATTATTGAGCTCCTGAAGTTGCAAATCAATAACTGCATAAAACACTTCCACACGAAAGTGATGTAAATATGAAATTTCGAACTTCTTACGCTTCGATCTTGGATAGTCTTCAGTCATTTCGGGAACCAAAATATCATGTTTACCACAAAATGAAGAAACCTCATCCATCAAAGACTCCAAACCACTCTCTCTCATTGTTTGTAATCTTCTCTTTGAAAGATTAAGCAATCCCATAGCATTGACAATATCTTGATCTTTCTTTTGTAAAGCTTTGTTCAATTCATTTGTAAGAAGCAACATCTTGAACATCAAATGCAACACAAAGATAAATTCAAATTCTTGAATTTTATCTAAAAGGTTACCTACCGCAAGTTTATCAAGATCATGTGGAGAATTTTCTTTCATATCTTTAAGCACATTAGAAATTGAAGAAAATATAATCATGAAATTTTCCAAGGTCTTGAAATGGGATCCCCAACGAGTATCACCCGGTCGTTGGAGGCCACGTTCTTGATTTAATCCTTGTCCGGTAAGAATTTCTCCAGATTTAAGCAATTCTTCCAACTTCTCAACTTGGTGTTGTCGAAGTAAGTCCCTGCGTTTAAAAGATGTCCCAATAGTATTCAAAACATTAGTGACAACATAAAAGAAATTTTTCACATCCGGATGTTTTTTAGAAACAGCCACAAGTGTCAATTGCAATTGGTGAGCAAAACAATGAATATAATATGCTGACGGAGCATCTTGCAAAATCAAAGACTTTAGGCCATTTTTTTCTCCTTGCATATTACTAGCTCCATCATAACCTTGTCCACGGAGTCTTGATAGGCATAACGAGTGATCCAAAAGTAAAGAGTAAATTACTTTTTGCAATGATCTTGCGGATGTATCACCCACATGAACAATACCCAAAAAGCTTTCTATCAACTCTCCGTTTTTGTTAACATATCGTAAAACTAGTGCCATTTGCTCTTTATGTGAAATGTCCTTTGACTCATCAACTAGTATTCCAAAATAATCACCATCCAAGTCTTTGATGATAGCTTTAGTTGTTTCTTTAGTACAAGTATCCACAATCTCCTTTTGAATTGTTGAACAAATCATCATATCATTTTTTGGAGCATGTTGTAATATCACCTTTTCCACATTCGGACGATTAACCCCATGAAATTTCAAAAGTTCAAGAAAAAGACCTTTGTAATTAGAATCTTCACTCTCATCATGACCACGAAATGGCAATCCATTTCTTAGGAGAAACCTTACCACATCAATTGAGGCATTTAAACGAATTCGATAATCACTTTTTGTTTTTTCACTTTGCTTGTGAAGAGAAGATTGAATTGATTGACGTTGATTTGCAAAATCAAGCATCCTATTCAAACATTTGTTATGAATACTATTCACCTCACCAACATGCAATCGAATTCTTTCTGGACCATGGTTCCAAGTCTTAAAACCATCTTGTGTAAATGATTTTCTCGCATTACCATGACTTTCAAATTCATTCTTGAAGAGATAACAACACAAACAAAATATAGCATCATCATCTATGCTATATTCCAACCAAGCAGAATTTGGAGCATTAAACCACTCAGGATTAAATTGCCGATTACTAGTCCCAAATATTGTTTTTGGATATACACGAAGTTTTGGTTGATAAGGCCCCATCAAAATATAATGTCTCCTCACAACATCTCGAATATTAGAATCATATTCAAAGATGGGTTTTCTTCCTCCGGGATCCCGTTTGAGAGATCCAACCCCAAGAATACAATCAACATTTGAAGAAGAAGGTGTAATTGTCTCTCTTTGAGCTTCTGGAACTACATGTGAACTAACAAATGGACCGCTACTAGAACGTGGTTGCTTAATCAAAAATTTATCCATTCAGATATTTAAGGATAAATGTTCCTACATATTCAAATAACTATTCAACTTAGTCACAAATTTAACTAGCAAATTTAAAAAAAAAATAAGAGAATCGCATATCTTTCACAATAAAAAATAAGGGAATCACACCCTTGCAAGTTCAAATAAAATAGAGGAATCACAATCCTTGCAAATCTAACTAAAATAGAGGAATCACACCCCTTTCACATTTATCAATAAGAAAATTACACATTCATAATAAAAAGAGGACTTATGCCTCTTTTGCATTCAAAATCACATATTCATAGAAAGAAGAGGAATCACACCCCTTTCACATTTGAAAAATAAGGGAATCACACTCCTTTCACATTAAAAAAATAAGGGAATCACACCCCTTTCACATTAAAAAAATAGGGGAATCACACCCCTTTCACATTAAAAATAAAAAAGGAATCACACCCTTCAAAATTGATAATATAATATGATTATATGAAACACATTCCTTACAAGTTACATCCGCAAAATATGTAAGTTTGAGATAATCAATTCTTTAGCTATTGATGATTTCCTATTATAAGTAATGACAAGATTTTTTTATATGAAAACCCTAAAATTAAAGTGATATATATATATATATATATATATTATCTTGTTAGTTTGTTTATTAAAAAGAGAAATCATAAACTAAAATTACCTTAAACTTTGACAATGATGATTTCTCTAGATTCTTGACTTGAAGTTGGAGACTTGAAAGCTTGAAGCTTCTTCTTTGTGTGGAAAATAAAAAACAAATTTGAGGAGAGAAGAAATATATTGTTGGAATTTGGAACTTGAAAAGTGGGTGGGTCATGGGTGGGAAGGAAACTTTTGAAGTTTTGATTTTTAGAACTTTTAGAATTTAATTTTTTTTTTTAATAAAAAACATGTTTTTAGTTAATAAAAATAAATTGAAGCGAATTGGGGCTGCCTGGGATCGAACCTGCGATCTTTGTGTTGAAATCTTGCAGTCATACCAGTGAGCCATCCAGCCATCTTGAGAACGGGTTCAACAAGTTTTAATTTAATATATTCTTTAATAATTATAGAAGTAATATATCAAATTTAGTCGAATGAGTACGGGTTCAATTGACCCAAAAATAAGGCTTAAATTCGCCCCTGGCTGTGCCCCATTGACTTCTAAGGAGAAATATATATGTAATTCATGAAAGTAACAGATTCATTCATAATGTTCTCCTTAGCAACTAGTAATACACTTAATTGCCAATAATATTTCGGTACGCCTTCAGGATAGAACTCGTGGTCAATGAGGAGTACGCCTTAGTGCCTTACATATACCAAACGCGCTTAAATGAGACCCAGGGCTTAAACACGCTTAAATGAGCCTTTGACAACACTAACCCTTTCTAAGGACAGAGGCAATTATTGTCAAGTGCAAGTGTGCAACAACACCTTCACACTCCCACAAAAGGGGAGAAAACCTTAGCACATGCTCAGTCGCTCTCCTTCCCTCCTATTTTCTTTAGGAGGGGCAGCAATAAATTAAGAATGATCTCTAATAGTACTGAAGTAGCACAGAACTAGTTCTTTAGCTAAAAGAGATTTACGTGCTAATACTAGACCAAATGGAGTATAAACTGGCACTGCTAGACAGACAATACCTGTTATGAATGTTGACATATTCATCGGTTTCATCCAATATCTCCTCCTGCCGTAAAGAAATGCAAAATGAGAAAGTAATACACAGAGAGGTTTGGCTAGATTCTTAAGAATGATATGGAAGTGCATAACTATGTAACAGAGTAAAAATGTGTAGTACATATTCCTGTCTCTGGGGTGGAGGTGGGGGGGAGGGGGGTGGGGGGTCTACAATGAAAACAATACCACAAAAAGGACAAACAAATATTAATGAAAGTCAGAATCTTAAGCACCTGAAGAAGCTCCTCAATGACATCTCCAGAGTAATAACACCAACAACTTCTTGATTGGAAGGGATCTCTGGTATTGGAGTGTTTTCCAAATCCAAAATACAAAATGAGCAACCTTTGTGTCTCTTCTTAAAAGCAGGAGTAGGGGGAGGAGATTTCTTTGGGACTTGGTCATCATCAGCCTTATTTAATGCCGTCTTAATGTCATGCGAGTTGGATTTTAGTGTTGCGCTATCACCATCTGCAATTATCAGTTCGTACAACACTTAAAAGTTGGCCAAATCGTAATTTCACCAATTTAATAGAAAACTGTCAAGTTTAATCACTGAAGATCTGTTTGCTCCATTTTCTGAAATAGAGATAATTACAAGATATGAAGGACTTGGAGAGAGTTGATTAGAAGCCCATTTAGCACAAAATGAATAAAAAGTTAAACTGGATATGCAGAGCAAAGACGTTTAAGGCTCGCAATAATGCTTTAACAGAAAAACTAGGATAAGTAGCTACATGGTAGAGCCAAGACTAATTCAAGGTTTCAGACCTTTATCATTCACTGGCATGTCTTTCGTCTCGTTCAGATCTTTATACACAACAGCAATGTGGCTATGGCCCTTCTGAAACTCATTCAAAATGTCATACAGAGGCATGTTTTCAGAAACCCTGAAAAAATACCAATGCTGTACAATTAGCTTAGAATAAGAGCATTGCATGCTAACTATTATCTTAATTCAGCTGTAAATTTTTTTCCTCTACAAATATGTCACTCATATTACAGCTTGTACAATCTAAACTGCAGATCTATGAAAAGGTTGTGGATATCTAGGAAGTACTTCATAATAATCAGAATTCAGAACCTTAGAATTCATTACTTGGATAGCTACAGGAAGTAATCTTGTGTAGAGAAAGTACAGAAGGATAATTGGATCAGTCAGAAGGCAATAATAGAAGTCTGTTAGCCTTCTATTGGAGATGATAAATAAATTTTGAAATGAAGCTTGACATGTAAAACCATGACGCATGAACAATATGAGACGAAATCAACTACTTCCCCTACTCTAGTTAGATGCAGATGAATTCTACAAGTGAAAGAGCCATGGTGGAAGCTAAACAAATTGCTAACCCATGGCACCCTCGGTCAGTTAGTTTCAGTAACCTTTAATTGTTGAGTTTAGAAAAGAGACTACATAACATCAGCGAATGGGAGCTGGATTTCTTAAACATTACATGAGATTATATATCATTGCAACTAAGGCAAAATGGATGTTAACCTGTAAAGTTATAAGGTCACAAGAAACCATGGTACAATAGTGAAGTGCAGAAAACTGTTACAACCCAGGGAGAACCACACCCCGAAAGCTAGTTATTGAAGTGGGGTAGCCCAAGGCTATGTAAACCCCTACACCCCAGGGAGAACTACACCCCAAAAGCTAGTGATTGAGGTGGGGGAACCCAAGGCTATATAAACCCCTAAAACCCAGGGAGAACCACACCCCACAAGCTAGTTATTGAGGTGGGAGAGCTCTAGGCTATATAAACCCCACCTCAGCACATAGTAGTATCGATATGGGACTGGACCATATCAAATCACCATGCTCCGCATCCGTCATCCTTGACAATGGCACGCTAGACAATAGTAGCCCTGGGCAAACACTGCCATACTGGCGTCACCATCCAAGGCATGATGGGCACGCAGGGCGGTGGGTGACAACTCAAGGAGAATCACACACCAAAAGCTAGATTTTAAGGTGGGAGAGCCCAAGGCTGGCTATATGAACCCCATCTCAGCACATAGTAGTACGATGTGGGACTGGCCCATCACGAAAACATTTTGATGGAATTAGCTTTACTTTCTTTTTCTGAGTGTCCCGTAACTATTGCCCTTGAACCAACAAGTTTTGTTTAGGTGAGCTTGGGGCATACTTAATTTATTGGTTATAAACATAAACATTTAGGAAAGGGAAGAATTGCTGCAGTTACTTACCTCGGAATTTTTCTTATCAACATTTTCCTCAGGGGAACTGAATTTTCTTCTGAGTGAACTGCCAAAAGATTTTTAACTTGCCCGCGAAATATTTGAAGACAAGTACAGAGAGCATGGAACGCAATATCAGTAAGTTACAGATACACATACTTGCAGAAGTAACACAGCAAAAGAAACAAGAACTCTTGCTTAATGATGTTGACAATTAAACTTCAACACAATAAGTGAATCCACAACAAGGTAAAATTGAGTTCAGCATGGATGAAACTTTATTACCAAAATTAGTCCTATAATATTTGTCGACTTTCTATAGTAAACAGGAACTCTGCTATGCCCCATTGTCATTGTAGCATTTAGTGTTTCCCTGCAAGAGAGAGAGAGGGAGATAGATGCGTTATAGAACATAAAAAGTTTATGAAAGTTTGATATCAAATTGAACAGCTACTTATTAACCCACAAGTTAAGTATTCCATCCAGATCAAGAGAAAAAGCCTTCGATATTGGAGTCATCGCATCTTTTGCAGTTTTTTCTGTCAACTCCAGTGCTCCAGCAATTATTATTGTTTCATCATGTGTCAAACCCCTCCTTTTCCAGCCTGTCATAGCAAACAAGCTGAGGTATACAGAAAAATAAACAGAACGAATTTGGAAACAAGGTTCAGCTATAGCACCTAATCTTGGTGAGATGAACTTGTTTGTGTAAGCGACAGTGTTCATGCATATATACAAATATTGTATTTTCAATAGATTTTTCGTTTGATAACTAAAGTCTAATTTTTTGTATATATATATATATATAGTGGGAGAAGGACGCCGATCTCGCAAAGCTGCTCCACGATCACTGGCCTACATTTCTATTAACGAATACAGATGAGCCCTTCTGGATGCGTGACTGGGAGGTGCACGGCTACTACACTAAACAGATACTTCCAGCTACCGATTACTTTCAAGGAGCGACGAGAATTGCGGAAAAACTTGAGGGCAATAAAAAAGGACTTTTAGCAACAGTTTGGAACAACTTTTTAACTGCCGGCATATTCTCCCAATATGATGAAGCCGAAGAATTTTTTTTACAATCATGATGCATGCATGTTTTAAAATAGCAACCGTACGTGCATATTTTATTTGGTATTTAGTTTTGACTTATTCAGTGCAAACAAAAGTAGTAGTACTTAGTATTTTTATTCAATATATCGAAGAGTAAAAATTATATTGAATTTTCATGAAATGGGAAAAAAGGAAGGAAAATTTACATTTTGATATAAATAATTTTTTGACTATTTAATTATTATTATTATTATATATATACCCCATCAATGGAGAATGTTTATTTAAAGAAAAATACTCATATTATATATATGATGTGATTACATTCATTTCCTTTTACACTGTCATTGGAGAATGTTTATTTATAGAAAAAAATTTTACAATCATACTATATATTATATAATAACAACCTTAAATTTATTTTAGACGATTATTGGAGAATTTTTTTTTAAAAGTAGAAAGAAAAATAAAATAGTTATACTAATTCAATTTCATTTTAAACGGTCGTTACAAAATGTACTTTTTAAAAGAATAATAAAAAGTTATACTATATATAAAATATAACGGCATTCAATTTCTTTTAGACTGTTATTGGAGAATGTTTATTTGTGTGTGGGGAACAATCCTAACAGAAGCATATATATCGGATACATAGTGATTTGGAAATTTTTTATGTATAAAAGCTTGGCCCAAGATTTATTATGTGGGCTATTTATTTATAAAAATATGCTATCTGGATATGAGAGAAACAAGAGAGTACTGTGAAACAAATTAGTTCTATTTTTCCAACACAAACATTGATATATATTGTAATTACTCAATAGAAGATACTAACCTAGAATAAGTTATAACATATTAACTAAGGAGAGATTAATGGAGAAAGAAGTAATCATAAGAGAATGAGATACAAAACAATAGAAGGGGATGACAGATACCAGATAGTCAAAGCTTCGACATAATAATTTTCATAACTGTTCTTCCAACTCTGTGTCCTTTTCAACAAATGGTAATTGGATGTCGATCCCAAATAAAACTCTCAAATATTTTACTCGATTCAGTATTTATAACGCAGTTAGCTTGATTCACAAAATACTGTATTTTCAAAACAAGTTGAGGATTGTATACAATATCAATCTCACCACATACTTTTATACTAATTAATTTCAATTTGTAAATTTTACATTGAAAAATTAGCAAATTCAAAGTTCGTTTATAGGTTCAAAAACTTTAACTTTTTTCAATTTATGCACAAATGTACCAGTAGTCAATCAATGATAAGAGCAAAAATATATCACTCACACTAGCTGCTAGATCCAACAACAAATATTAAGCTTTGGTATACATTTGTGAACTTACTCTCTCAACTTCACAACCCGCAACGTCTAATTTCTGGATCAACGACTATTTCTTTTGCAATATGTGAAGAGGGAGGCCAAGAAACACAATTGTTGGCAAGAATGGCACTGTGTTGTATAGATAACCAGAAGATCTTGAAGCAAGAAAATGATGTAGTCCAAATAATCAAATGACTTGCCTCTAAGCACTCATCAAGGTCTCCACATTGTCTTTTGAGCACAAAGGATGCCTTCCTTATCTTTGGCGAAAGTCATTCGTATCTCTCTGTGCAAGCTTCTCGATATTTTCTCTAATGGATCAAGTATTTCGACCTTGTCACGTATGATTCCCCAGACACCAGGCCATAATATACGGTCCATTTCAACCACAATCACAATGGGATGCTTGCACCTACAGTGAATGAACTACTTAATTAGCTATGAAGAAAATTTGAAGTCTGGAAATAATATTTTAATGTTTGAGCCTCTTATATCAGATTAACCAAAGCTAGGTGCTTACCCTCCATTGATGGCTACATTCTGGAGGTTGGACCAATAAATACCCAAGCCAACTGGATAAGAATTGTCAACAATATCTTTCCAGTGCTCACTCAATTTCTCTCTATTGTTCATCCAGTCGGGATAAGTTTCAAGTCTCTTTGGCCACTTTTCAGGTCATTCGGTTCCTCGTTGTTCTATGGATTCAGGAATTGTGTGCAAGCAAGATTTAATTGGCACGTACATGTTGCAGATAAAGTAATTGAAATTTAACATTTGTGAGGATAAAGGAAAAAACATGACAATTTTAGAACTAATGTGTTTTTGACTTTTAAAGTTTATCATAAATCATGCTTATGATAAACACAAGTTGTTACCATATGCAGTAGCGGAACTTGTGCTAGATCTACAAGGTTATCATTTAAACCTAGAGTAAGTGTTAACACATCCTTTTCAAGCAGATAAATCCCAAAGGTTGAATCTTTACATCCAATATCCACCACAACACGTATATTCAATGTCTGGTACCATCTACCAATCTCCAATGTTAATTCACACGGAGGACTTCGCAATTAGCACTCAATTGACAACTAAATAAGTAAATAATCATACTACTGTTAGCAGTATCATCTCAAACCAGCCAGGCATACACCTAGTGTTTGAATCTAGCGATAATTAACAAAGAGTTAACCAATTCCAAATCAACCACAACTAGAAATTGCACCAGCATTATTGTGTGGTGAAGACAAGTCATCTTTTATTTTCTCTACTAAAAGAAAAGATCATAATACAGGAGTAAAGCAGCTTAAGCTCGTGCTTATTGTGCCAGAAGAATGCAAAAAAGAATTAAAAAAATAAACATTTGTTTTTACTCTACTGATCAGCTTTGGAAAAAATTTTCAAGCATGACTGGTCTTAATTTGCTCACGCATATGCAGATTCATAGACAATATGGGTGCATTTATATGACTTTTTTGTATAAGATAATCATTAGACCTTTGAGCAGTGCAATTGCTAAGAGAAACAAACAAAGAGTCAACAAATGGGACTCACCTCTTCTATTTAATCTAGGTCGTGTTGAATTCCACCTTTGGGTATAGATTGGTTGGTCGGAAAAATGAGATATTCTTCAGACTCCACCACCCAGTTCCCTCTCTTAATAAATGCCTCTAGTTTCGGGTGTACTACATTTTTATAAAGTATCTGTAAATATTAAGAACTTAACATAAAAAAGAACAGATCAAACTGTATTTACTAAAGATGAGCTTGATTCTCATATCTTTGACTTACTATCAAGCCATCTTTCTGGAGTCTCATATCCACTAGGTGGAAGGGGAACAAGACACATTTGAGGTGCTTTAGGACAACTTCTTTCAAGATGCCAATAATTCTGCAACTTTCCACAGGCACTCTCAAAGTCAATGCAAGGAATTGCTTCTTGTGCTACATAAATTCCAAGTATAATGTGCTTTGGGATTAAGTAAGCCATCAATCAGCTAGATATGGATCTGCATTCAACTTTTGGATTTTAATATTCAAAACAAATAGTAAAGGACTGAGGCATGATAACTGATCAATTTGAGAAACTTTTAGGCATCATTCAAGTTCATTTTTAATTCATTTGAAATACATAATTGGGCTTAGAAGGAATATGAGATAGTCTAGTCTACATCTATAACTTTTGATCATAGACAATGAAAATTTAATACATCTTGACATGAACTATATTTAGCCCAAAGTCTTTACGGAGTCACCTTTGTTCATGACATAAATACTGAGCATTCAAAATAAGCAGAAGATAATAGCATTAACTGTATGAGAAAATGTGATTGAGATTGCAATTACAAACACTTCATGCAAACTATGAAATTGAGTGAACATATTACATACTTAAAACAATACTCATAAGCTCATTCGCTGTACTCCGTTAAAAGTTCTGTTAATGGTCCAACTCTCCATCCTCTTGTTGTTTAATTGTTATTAAGCTCTCCTTATAATAAAAAACACCAGTATAACCAGATGCTGCATTATCTTGCAAGCGCCAGTGTTGAAATCCAAGATATCTTGTCTTGTTAGTCCGAACATTATAGGAGATCAGTCGAGAAGCTCTTGTTACCAAAATGAGAGAGCTATCATAGCAAGAGATAATTGGTGGGATGCTTTGAAAGGTAATAAGTTTGTTCCAGACCCCTGGTTGGATCATTACCCATATGTCATAACTAAATTTTTCAAAAACACTTATGTTCAAGATGGAAATGGAATCATCAAGCAACACCATACCTAATGCATAAACATAAGGAAATTTAGGATCTGGATTTGGCCCTTCAATCTCTTCAAACATTTCTCTCCCAAAGTTGAATAAAAGAATGGTGTTGATATGGTTCTTAAGTAGCAACCAGTAATAATTTCCATTCAAATAAGCAGTACCATATGTGTTGCACATCTCTTTGTCAAATGGGGGTGGTTTGTCGAAATCTTCAATTTTGAAAACTCTCCATGAGTCCCTACGACACGAATAGACTGCTGCTTCATAGCGAAGAAAGTAAACAACTTTATAATCATTAGTCAAGGGGTCTATTCCCAAACCGAAGTTAGGGGAACAATATTTGTTTATGGGTGAAGGGAGATGGAGGGATCTCACCTCCCTAGTTGCAGGATTCCACAATGCACAACAAGTGGCACTATTAATTTGTCCTTCCATTAAGAACAAGCCGTCCACATAACCTATGACGTATTTCATACCTAGGAACGTTTGGTAATTTTCTTCTGAAATCAAAGTCATGGGACAGGAATCATCAAGAATGTCAGCAGTATTATAAATCAGGAGTTGTAAGGGGCTATGATTCTTCTTCAAGTGTTGTTGAATGAATTTAGGAGTTTTGATAAGAGCGTGCCAGTTCTTGCAGGCACATTTGAAACGCAACAACGACTTCACAGGACACCTCAACAAAATCTCATTCACTATATCCTCAGGAAAATTAGCTACATAATCATCCATCAAACTATGATTAGGGAAAGCCAAGAAAT
Organism: Solanum bulbocastanum; assembly: GCA_037074985.1. Taxonomy (NCBI): domain Eukaryota; kingdom Viridiplantae; phylum Streptophyta; class Magnoliopsida; order Solanales; family Solanaceae; genus Solanum; species Solanum bulbocastanum. Next base: position 59,303,989 of record CM073600.1, read on the forward strand.
TGAAAACAACAGAAGCAGTTTTGCTTCCTTAAATAGACAAGGAAGAAAGTTCTTCATTCCTATCCTTCAGATCTGTTACAATAATTAATTTTACTATCATTAAATTTTTTTTCTAAATTTATCTTTAAAGAAAAAGGGAATACAAAAGTAATAGGCATCCTACATTTCATTTCTTTTTTTATGGACCATTATATTTTAATTTAAAAATAAATCATTTTATCGACCTCTGTATTGTATACTAAAAATAAATGTCCACTTTTTAACAAACAAAAACAAAGAGTTACTATTATTTTTTCCAAACATGATAGTAGTACATTATTTTCCAGTCCAATTTTGAAGGATATCCCATTCTAACCTTGGCAAGTGTTTTAATTATTATAGTATAATGTATTAGCCTCTTTATATATAATTTGATGCTCATTAATTTCCCTACCCTCTTTTCTTCCCTAAATCCGTGTAAGTAAGAAAAATGTTTTCTACTCATAATTTTTAGGAAATTGAATTTAACAATAAGTCTAAAAATTGAATTTAACAATTAATTAGTTGGATTATTTTGTGGGTTTATGTTAAGGTAGTTTATTTGGTGATGAAATTGCAGGAATATAAAATAATTGGTTCGCATAGCGGTGTGAAACTTTGTAGATGGACAACTTAGAGGTTTCTTATAACACTCATTTGAGAGTCACAGGTAATTGTTTGTTTTTCTTTTCCAGTACATATAATTGTTTATAATGTTTGTAAAGTTTACTGGGTGAAATGCATAAATTTATCCCTAAACTTATTTCAAAAAGTCAGTTACATGCTTAAATTATCACAGCGACTTATTACACACCTATACTATTAAAAAGTGAATTTTGCCATGTATAGTACCATTCTCATAATCGAAAGTGTATCTCACTTGCACCACATTAATGTCATCTCATTACCACATCAATCAGATGCCATGTCAGATTTTAAATAAAGTTATTCATGTCATTCAATTGTTTCTTCTTCCATGAACACCACCATGGAATCACTAACATGGCCATCATATTAATACTAAATCTATATATTTCATCATAAAAATCTTCTCTTTTTTCTAGTGCAACAAAACAATATGAAATAACTCAGGAAGAATTCTTTGAAACAAAACGTTCGCCATAATAAAACATAAAAATAATTTCCCAAAAAATCTAAAACAAAGCAAAAATGGAAAAGACAATAAAAACAATATAAACAGAGTTTTCTCTTTAGGTAAACAAATCTATTCGCAAAGGTGAAATTACAACTTTCAAAATTGTTACTACTTAAAAATTCTTAAGATACAACCTTCTTTTTAAGCTTTGCAAGCTCCTGTCTCACCACACCATCCACAAATTTCACCATCTACTAATAAATTCACCATCAAAATCACTCTATCACTTTCGTTTCCAAAAAATTCATAAAGATCCACCACAAATTTAATATTTACCTACAGATCTGTTATTATATTTTATTTTTTAAAAATCAATCATCAATTTTTTCAACCATCAAAAAAACTGAAGAATAAAATCGGATATAATAAAAATGATAAAATCAAATAATCATTAAAATAGAATATAATTGGAGATGAGTGGTGGGGGGAAAAAGGATTCAAGTGCAGATGGGGTGAGGTGGGAAGGGGTGGATGGAAATTGGGGGAGGGGGGAGGGGGGGATAAAGAAGAAGGAGGAGGTGGGGATGTTGTGATGAAGAAGATAAGTAGGGGAGTGTGGGGTGTGGGTAGAAAGAAGATTTTGATTACTCTCTCTGTCCCAATTTATGTGGCAATTTTCATTTTTCGAGAGTTAAATAGTTTAAGTTTGACTGAAAATTTGCGCGTGGAATCTTCAATTTTTTTAAAATAAAATTTATATATTTGTAAAATATGTAAAACGTACTATAATTCAAAATAATTAAAAGATATATTAAAAATTTACGGTCAAAGATATACGTATTTGAATCTCAAAATCTAAAAAGTGCCATATAAATTGGGACGGAGGGAGTATTATTTTTACTTTATTTTTTATTTAACAAATTTTTCTTTTTTTTTTTTTTTTTGCCATTTCAGTTAGGGGTAAAAAATTCATTTTTTAATAATAAAGGTGTGTAATAGGTTAGTATAATAGGGGATGATTTTATGCATTTTCTCAATTTTACTACTGTATTCTGTCCATGACTCGTATAGTGATATTGTTGACATGATTGTATTTGAACTTTCAACAATATCTTTATCTGTGTTCAAGCTGCAACTTTGTTTGTACTATGATGAGATCCAGTTGCTGAAAGTTTTTTAGAGTGCTAGAATTCTTTGAGTTGATGAAGTATATATATGTAGTGAATAAGAAAATAAGGTTTGCATGTACATGCAGGGGCGGATTTAGGAAGGGGGAAGAGGTGTCACGTGACACTACTGAACAAGTATATACAATTACGAAACAGAAGCAAATAAAGCATATATTATCTATAAATGTTATGGGCGACACTCCTTTAATAACAAGAGATGCATGTAGCTTAGCTGGTTTTGACTTAAATTTCATAGATCAGGTTGCGTGTTTAAGAAAGAATCCTGAATGAAAGTTGTCTACATTAAATGAAATTATTTTGAATACATTTCACAAAAAAAAAAAAAAAAAAAAAAAAAAAAAAAAAAAAAAAAAAAAAACTCATTGAAAAGAATTATAATATATTTTTATTTTATTTTTTAGAAAAGATTAATAATATACATGAATTGTGTTTTATAATTTATATACAAAAATTTAATATTTATTTTTCTCATTTTAAAAATAACACTGCTTATAAAAAAAATTATGCATACGCCACTATGTGCATGAGGCCAATCCTAGCCTTGTATGTTTATTTTAAAGCTGGATTTGCATTACCCACTGCATCGGTGCATCATGCATGGAGGCCACTGCTAGTTTTTTGTTGGAGACATGGCACAAACCCTGTTGGGAAAAGCTGGACGTGGAAAATGGAATGCTTTTACATTATATAATATAGTAGTCACTTGTTCCTACTATATATAACCTTCCCTTCATAAATATTAAATATTGTATTAAAAAATTAACATAAATAGACATTATATATGGTAAGTTACACACAACGTATAACAGAAAATTAAAAATATCTGCAATTTACTTGTTTTTGATAATGTTCATTAGACTAACAAGTTGTCAAAGTGATTTTAATCACCTGGCTTTCGTCATACAGTGGCCTCCCACCCTATGTGGGTATTCGGGAGTTCACTGTAAACCGACGAGTGACAGAGAGAGGTTTACTATGCATGGCGTCTGGCCAGGCAATAGCACTGGCCATAGTCTGAAGTGCAGCTTGCCACCACAGCATAGTGAGGACTATGTCAAAAGATGTGGTATGTATATTGTATTTTCAATTGATTTTTCGTTTGATAGCTAAAGTTTAATTTTGTATATATATATAAATATATATAATGGGAGAAGGACGCCAATCTCGCAAAGTTGCTGGATCACGAGCCTACTTTTCTATTAAGGAATACAGATGAGGCCTTCTGGATGAGTGAATGGGAGGTGCACGGCTAGTGCACTAAACGGACACTTCCAGCTGCCGACTACTTTCAAGAAGCAATGAGAAATGTGGAAAAACTTGAGGGCGATAATAAAGGACTTTTAGCAATAGTTAAGGACAAGTTTTTAACTGCCGGCATATTCTCCAAATAAGACAAAGCCGCTTACCAAATGAGTGACCTGCAAATATTTCTTAGTAAAGTGACAACGAAAAAAATCTACATCTCTTGTACGCCCAAGAATGATTCTTTCGCATAATTGAAGGACATTCATTTCTATATGGACAAAACGATGAGGAGATTTGTCGACTGCCCGGCGGCTAACCTCGACACCCAAGGTTGTGGTCCAATTTACAGACAAAGAAAAATCATCGTTCCCTTGAAGGCTATCGTCTAGTGATCGCGAGTGCATGCAGAGGATTAATGGAGCTGCATGCATAGTAGTTTTTGTTATAAAATGGAACTACGTACCACGTATCTAGTAGTAGTATAAAAAAATATAATAAAAAATAATACTTCGGCCTATTTAATTTCCTGTGTCTAATTCTCCATGATTAATCTCCAATTTTAATGACTATGTGATAACTAATAATAATAATAATAATTAAAATAGACATCAAACGCATGAATAAACAAAAGCAAAGAAAGAGTGCGATCGGAATAATTAACAAGTTTGTATTGTTGCTGCCAAATTCATAAACCCATGCATCCAAGTTTACCATTTAATTAACCTTTTAAAGTACATTTCTTAAACAAGAAGAAGAATTTTTTTTTACAATCACGATGCATGCATGTTTTAAAATAGCAACCGTACATGCATATTTTATTTGGTATTCAGTTTTGACTTATTCAGTGCAAACAAAAGTAGTAGTACTTAGTATTTTTATTCAATATATCGGAGAGTAAAAATTATGTTGAATTTTCATGAAAAGAGAAAAAAGGAAGGAAAATTTACATTTGAGATAAATAATTTTTTGACTATTTAATTATTATTATTATTATTATTATTATTATTATTATTATTATTATTATTATTATTATTATTATTATTTTTATTATTGTTGTTGTTGTTGTTGTTGTTGTTGTTGTTGTTGTTCTTATTATTATTATTATTATTATTATTATTATTATTACTATTACTATTACTATTACTATTACTATTACTATTACTATTACTACTACTATTATTATTATTATTATTATTACTATTACTACTACTATTACTATTATTATTATTATTATTATTATTATTATTATTATTATTATTATTATTATTATTATTATTATTATTATTATTATTACTATTACTATTACTATTACTATTAACTATTATGGTACATCGGATGAAGATGTATTCAACTATTTGTAAAAGTGTCAAAAACACTGATAGAACGATTTGCAAGATGATTGTTGCAGGTTTTACAGGTCAACTCAGAGGATGGTGGGATAATTATCTTACCACAGAAGAGAAGGCTGCGGTCATTAACGCAATAGCTGACGATGAAGGAGTTGACAACCTAGGAATGGCCTTGGTAAAAAACAGAGAAGATGCGGTTTATACCCTTATCCTTACTATTTTGGAACATTTTAATAGTAGATTTACCAGCCAGCATGAAACAGTAAGAACTATGCTAAACGGTTTGAGATGTCAAACTTTGGCTTATTTCAGATGGTATAAAGATACTTATCTTAGTAGGGTTATGGAACTACCCGAAAATAAGCTCCAATATTGGAAAGCTAAGTTTATTGATGGACTTCCTCCTCTTTTTGCAGAACGAGTTAGAAAAGTTCTAAGAGGAAATTAGGTTGATATACCGTATGCCGTTTTAAGTTACGGAAAAATTATCGGAGTATGTACACAGGAAGGATTAAACATGTGTAATGAACTTAAAATGGCACGACAGCTTAAGATGGATAAGCTGAAAGAACGGTCTCAGTTGGGAGATTTCTGTGAACAATTTGGTTTACCAAATCCCACACCGAAGAAAGATAATTACTACAGATCGTCAAAAGACGAAGATTCTTCGGGCAGAAGAAGAAAATATAAGCGAAGACATAGATCTAAGGATGATCGAGAGGCTAGAAAAAGCCATCGTAAATCTAAAAGATTTACCAAAGATAGATCAGGGAGAGATCTCTCTAAAGTAAAATGCTACAAGTGTGGTAAACTTGGGCATATTGCTCCAAATTGCAGGTTACACAAGTTGAAAACTTTGGAACTTGAAAATGACACTTATGACAAGATTTATAGTATGTTATACACTTCAGGTTCCGAAGATGATTATGAATCAGATACAGGTTCTAACATCGAATTATTTGATTCCTCTGAATATAATGATAATAATCATACTAATGCTTGTACTACTTGTCAGGGTAATGATTGCACCTGTGAAGACGACGAGATTTACAAATTGCAATCCCAATTTCAAGATTTCAATCTAAACACAATCACTTCTGATAATGTGATTGAACTTCTTAAAGAAGTCACTGATAATAGGCTTCATGAGAAAATTATTAATTTGGCCATTTCAAATGAAACTAGTTCTTCAAAAAATTTTGAAAAACGAAATACTGATTTAAATGATTTTCACTATGAAAGTCCTTACTCTTTAAAAGTGGTAGAAGATCGTATTGCAAAAAAACTTAATGTTATTGGAAAAGATTCCTCTTTTGATGATTTAAAAATTGAGGTTGAAAACTTGAAAAAGGAAATCAAATTTCTTAAACAAAGTCAATTGATTTGTGATCACCGTATTGCTCAGATTGAGATTAATAATACTGACGAAGATCGGTTTTCAAAAAATAAAGGAAAACAGGTTGAAAGTGATAATCTTCAGCTTGAAAGTTCTGATCCTAAGCAAGATTCTTTTTTAGGAATGATGCAGATTGTTACAGCTCATAAATGGTATATTAAATGTACTATTTTAATTGATAATAATTTCTCAATTACTAACATTGCAATGATTGATAGTGGTGCAGATGTTAGCTGTATTCAGGAAGGTTTAGTCCCGACTAAATACTTTCAAAAAACAACTCATTTAGTAAAATCTGCTTCAGGTCATGCTCTAGATATAGAGTATAAATTATCCAATGTGAAGATTTGTCAAAATAAAGTTTGCATTCCTCACTTCTTCTTCTTGGTTAAGAATCAGTTAAATCCTCCAATAATACTTGGAACTCCTTTTATAAATGCTATCTATCCTTTCACAGGAATCGACGCGAAGGGCTTTTCAGCTAAATATAAGGATAATAAGATAACATATTCCTTTGTTACAGATCCGGTAACTAGAGATATTAATGCTTTAATAAAAATGAAGCAGAGCCATATGGACTCATTACAATTGGAATTATTTAGTATGAACATTGAAGATTCGATGAAATCTGCTAAGGTAAAGGAAAAAATCAAATTGATTTCTGAGCAGATGGCTGTAGACATTTGTGCAGATCATCCTAGTGCTTTTTGGATCGCAAAAAGCATATTGTGACTCTTCCATATAAAGAAGGATTTGTAGAGGATGATATTCCTACAAAATCTCGGCCCTGTCAAATGAATGCTGAGTTAGTAGATTTCTGCAAAAATGAGATTGATAATCTATTGCAAAAAGGTTTGATAAAACCTTCCAAGTCTCCTTCGTCTTGCACAGCCTTCTATGTTAATAACGCGGCTGAAAGAGAACGAGGTGTTCCGCGGTTAGTGATTAACTATAAACCGTTGAATAAACACTTAAAGTGGATCAGGTACCCTATTCCTAATAAGAGGGATTTATTATCAAGGTTATATGATGCCAATATATTTTCAAAATTTGATTTAAAATCAGGATATTAGCAAATACAGATTTTTAAAGAACATTCTTATAGAACTGCTTTCAATGTCCCATTTGGACAATACGAATGGAATGTCATGCCTTTTGGTTTGAAAAACGCTCCTTCTGAATTTCAGAAAATTATGAATGATATATTTAACCCTTATATGGAATTTATTATCGTCTATATTGATGACATTTTAGTATTTTCTAAAACTTTTGAACTACATATCAAACACCTTGATATTTTCAAAAAAGTTGTAATTCAAAATGGCTTAGTTATTTCTAAACCAAAAATGAGTTTGTTTCAAACAGATGTTCGATTTCTAGGGCATCAAATTTGTCAAGGGAAGATTACTCCCATTCAAAGAGCTATTGATTTTGCTGATAAATTTCCTGATGTCATTACAGATAGAACTCAACTACAGAGATTTCTGGGAAGTTTGAATTATATTTCTCCATTCTACAAACATCTTTCTAGAGATTTAGCTCCATTATATGACAGACTGAAGAAAGATAATAAGTCTCTTTGGAATGAGACTCTTACCAATTTGGTAAAAGACATTAAGCGAAGAGTGAAATCACTTCCTTGCTTAGCACTAACCAACCCTACTTGGCAAAAAATTATTGAGACAGATGCGTCAAATATCGGTTACGGAGGAATTCTTAAACAGATTAATCCTCATGATAAGAAAGAATATTTGATTAGATTTCATTCTGGGAAATGGAACGAAGCCCAGAAGAAATATGCGACGGTAGCACACGAAATGTTAACTATCGTTAAATGCGTTCTCAAATTTCAGGACGATTTATACAATCAAAAGTTTTTGATAAAAACTGACGCTCAATCAGTCAAATTTATGTTTGACAAAGACTTTAAGCACGATGCTTCAAAATTAATTTTCGCTAGGTGGCAAGCACAATTAGCCCCTTTCGATTTCGATATTCAGTATAAAAAAGGAGTTGATAACTCTTTACCGGATTTTTTATCCAGAGAATATTTGTTGTAAAAATAACCTTCTTTTCTCCATTTTTTACTGATAAGACCTTAGTAACTATTCTAAAGGTTCTTCCTCTCAATCAAGATATAAAGAGGGAAATATTGTGGAAAATTATAGATGACATGCTTAGAGATGACTTTTCGATTCATATGATTGAACAGATCATCAACTTTGATGATGAAATACATTATTGTAATGAATATTATGGATTCGACTAATAATTGGTGTTATGTTTGCAGGATGGATCCACCCTGGGTTCATATCAAAGGAAGAGGAAGGGGAAGAACAGCCCCGAGTAGAGGCAACTATGGTTCTTATGGAACCAGATCATCACAAGGATCGTCATACCGATCCGACTCAAATTCTCAGGTGATACCAACGGGAAGAAAGATGATACTTAATAAGAGAACTTCGTCTCAAGAGGAATCATCATCCAGTTCACAGCAATTGGTAAGTTTGGAAGATATTCCAAAAGATAGTCCATTATATGCACATATGTAGGCCTATCTAGAAGGAAAGAAATAAAAAGATACTTTTGTTTCGATAATAAAGGAGGACCCTGATGATATTAAGTCCTATGAAAAATTGCCAAAAAGAGAGATAATATTTCTCTTAGAAAATTCTGATCTGCAGAGGAAAGATGAACCTTGGAAAATATTCCAAAGACACTTAGTGAACGGATTATATTTTCTGGGAGAGTCATATAAGACTCGATCTTATTATGAAGAAATTCTAATGAGCACAGGGAGTGTAGATTTTCAGCACTTCAGCATAGGTAATACCCAAGAGAAGAGTTATAACTTTTCTAAATTCATTATTAAACAGATTATATCTGCTGAAGATTGGGGTATGTCCGCTATGAAGGAAAGACAGATAAGTCTTAATAATTCAAGAATGAATTTCACATATTAGGATTATATCCGAGCGTTTGATATAGCGTTGTGTTACAACAATGACAAACATAAACATATTTGGTTTATAAAGGTATGTGCGAAGATATTCGCTGATATAATTCCTAACTGGTTTATACATTGGTGGTCATACCACGGTCCTACTACGCAGATTTTGCCAGAACCATTTTTTAACTTATACAAAGAATGGACTAAAGTCTCTCCGGATCTTAATCGATTATATCATGAAGATCATGTATGTTGGATAGAAAGAATAGATCAAATCTATTTTTTCATTGAATTTTCAATTCCATGGATTCATAAATGGACTCCCGAAGTAGGATTCAATGAGGAAAATATTCCTTGCTTATACAAAAATTATTATAATAATTTCTGGGACAAACTGTTAAAAATTGATCCTAAGACCAAACAATTAGTTGGTCAAGCTTATAGACTCTATTAAGGAAAAGATTGAAGAATATCAAAATATTCTTCCCAAAAAAATCATTAAAGATAATTCAGTACGACATATTGCTAGGAGGATCTCCGTTCAAGAAGGCGATAAAGAAAAAATGATTCAAGATTATCTGGAAGAAGTAAGAAAAAATTTGCTTCAGACTATAACTCAAATAGATAAATCAGACACTTCGATGAGGAGTGAAGCCAGTAATGAGATGGACGATTCACAAAGGGCGGAGTCAGAACATATGCTGTCGGCCACTGAATTACTAGAAGCGGAAGATTTTTTGCTGCAAATGAAAGCCTTAGAAAAAGGCAAAAATGTGAAGGAAGCATAGACATGTGAAGACATGTGAAGAGCAGGCCCACTCAACAGTAAAAGAACTGTTGAAACAGTAGATTCACTGTTTATGGACCCAGATAAGGGCCCTCTTTGTACTGTACATAGATGCTTTGTGTTTCTTTTCTTTCCTATATATAGATGTGAGTTTATGCGGAGAAGGGCATCAGAAAAATTTAGCTCTCTCTTTTGTTTCTTGTTTTTAAGTCTTGTGTGAGTTTGCCAAAGTACTATTTCGGCTATTATTTAAATAAATCGGTCAGTTATTCCGAGTTCTTTTGGATCTTGAAGACGTCCTTTATAAGGTATTTATTTTCTTTTAAGTCTTTAAATTAGTATGTTTCTCCTAGCCAGGACTATGTCCGGCTAAAGATTATCTATGTCGAATAACTAACTTCTCTCCTGTATAGACCATGAACGGATCTAAGCTCTATTTAAATATAAAGGGATTTTAGTATGGCTTTTCGACTTGGTTCCGAGATCGAGGTACAGTCGAATTTAGCACTACTCTTATTGACTTTGTCTTTGTGACTTCGCCTGGCAAGCCGTGGTTTTAGCCCGAAAGATGAGTTTTGATAAGTAGGGCACTCTATACCCGGTCAGAATCGCCAGGCACATGGGCTCAATAAGTAGTATGTATTAAATTCTGACAGACCCTTTGCTCGGGTAAAAGGTCTACCATGTAATCTGAAAAACTATGCCAAAATTCTTGTATATTTCGATTCTTTCGCAGGCGGACTACCGCTAGCTTAAGGATGCTTGACTTGCTTGATCTATGACTGGGCGGACTACCGCCAGGTCCTTGATCCTGTAAAGATGGTATCAGAGCCAAGAACTTTTCATGGAATATATATGAGATTAGAGGTGAACTATTCGACATAGATCTTAATCTTTCACTATGGATCTAGGAGATACAAGTACTAAAAGTACTAGACTAGAAGAGGTCGATATACCTCATAATCTTGATTTGTTAAACAAGTGGACAATTCCTAAAGTCCCTATAAAAACTATTTATGATTATGGTTGGTTTGATAAACTATCTTCAAAACAATTGATTAAAACAACTGAGCAGTCTCTTGCTTTGAATTCTTCTGAACAGACTATTCGCTTGTTAAATGAACGAGATGTGGTTTTTTATAAAAATCAGTATAATTTCCAACATATTGGTATGGTTCAAATTGCCTTTAAACCTTTAACTCTTAAAGGGTTGCCTGAGACTTTTCTAGCTGCTCTTAGGGATGCTAGAAATTTAAATTTTCGTCAGTCTCTTATGGGTTCGATTGAATCTACAGTGGCCTATGGACCAGTTTATTTTAATACGCAACCTAATTTGCAGTTATCTCTTACTGATGCGAATATTCTCGATGCTCTAACATTAAATGTTAAAACTCATGGTTATAACTATGCGCCTGGTTCAGAACTTATCTGTTTATCTTACAGAATTTATTTTAAGTTACTATCCACTCTTAATCCTAAATGTAAAATATATGATATTTCCAATCAAACTATTTTGGTGGAAACTAATTTTGCAAGGTCCAAGGTCACTACTAGAAGACCTATTAAGTGGGAAGAAATAGATTTCCCCACTTCGTGGACTCTAAATTCGGTTATATCCCCAAATCAGTTGACCGATGTTGTTACTAATTCTGATCTTTCGCATATTTCTCAAAATCCCGATGGAAAGATTAGCATACAATTTGCAGATAATAGCTATGCGCCTCATAGGCAGTCCTTTAATGATAACAGGCTTATGTCTTCCGTAAGTATGAGACATTCATTGTCTAGTCGTCGACTTTTGCCTGCGATGCACCATATTTCTCCGATTAATCCGATTTATGGTCCAGCTCGAAATAGGGCTGCTTCATTACATACTATGGATTCCGATGGAAACTCTATGGTCGAAAAGGTAAGGATCGACCCGAAAACGAATATAGTTCAAGTGAACAACGATGGATCTGACAAGGAGATTCCTACTGCTTCTGAAATGGAGTTTGATTTAAACGATTCTTAATGATTCCACACCAGATTGATTTTAGTCCAGGTTCACTGGCAAGAAAACATATCCAAAAAGAATTTTTTGATGAAAAATGGAATCGGTTTAAAACTTGGTTCTTTGAAGCTTACAGCAAAGACGATTTAAATTGTATTTCACAAGAATTTTATGAAACTTGTGCTTTGCATAATCAAATTATATATTTTGTTCCTTGGTTTATAACCACTTATTTACCGTTATATATTAACGTTATTGAAAGAACTTATAAAGATAGGAGTGGTAATCTTTTAAAAGCTATATATCCTCCTCAGTCAACATTTGTTTTACCAAATAATACTGGTATTACTTTTTCTGCTTTTCAAAAATTTATTGAGGAAGATATTGCCTCAATCAGTATTACCGAGATTAATAAATTGATTACTCAAAATAATTATTTAAGTCTTTATGTTAAAGTGTTAGGGGAGCATATTAGTTCTCTTGACAAAAAACTTGATGATTTAACTACTTTGATAAAGGATATTAAGATTGATATAGTCAAAAATGAGTTTAAGGCAAAAACTGATATTGCTTCAACTTCAAAATCATCTGATAGTCCTACTGTAGTCTCTACTCATATTCAAAGGCCGATTGAAATCTCTGATTTTAAACCAACTTCTTTGAAAAACTTAGAAGATCTTCTAAGCGAAAAATTTTCTAATTTAGATATCGGAGAACTTGCGGCTAAAAAGCTTGCTGGATTAAATGTTGGTCCTATGGATTTAGCATCTAGTACTGAAATACCAGGTGATGCTTTAGAAGTTAACAAACTCAGGGGATATCCCAAAAAGAATAGCAGCTACGCTACAAAACCCAGTATGAATACCTACTACTCCTACTGCTACTCCTACTGCTACTGCTACTGCTACTGCTACTGCTACTGCTACTCCTACTGCTGCTGCTGCTACTACTACTTAAAGTGTTAGGGGAGCATATTAGTTCTCTTGACAAAAAACTTGATGATTTAACTACTTTGATAAAGGATATTAAGATTGATATAGTCAAAAAGATATTGCTTCAACTTCAAAATCATCTGATAGTCCTACTACTACTACTACTACTACTACTATTATTATTATTATTATTATTATTATTATTATTATTATTATTATTATTATTATTATTATTATTATTATTACTACTACTACTATTATTATTATTATTATTACTACTACTATTATTATTATTATTATTATTATTATTATTATTATTATTATTATTATTATTATTATTACTACTACTACTACTACTACTATTATTATTATTATTATTATTATTATTATTATTATTATTATTATTATTATTATTATTATTATTATTACTATTACTATTACTATTACTATTACTATTACTATTACTATTACTATTACTATTACTATTACTATTATTATTATTACTATTACTATTACTATTATTATTATTATTATTATTATTATTATTATTATTATTATTATTATTATTACTATTACTACTACTACTACTATTACTATTATTATTATTATTATTATTATTATTATTATTATTATTATTATTATTATTATTATTACTATTATTGACAAAACTATTGATTTTAATCCTGGTTCCCAGGCAAGAGCAAAGATTGCAAAGGAATTTCAAAAATCCAGATGGAAAAAGGCACTGCACCAAGAAGATTATATGTCTTCAGAAGATGAATGTTTACCATGTCAACAAGGATTGGAATGTGAAAAGGATGGGGATGAGGATGATCTTTATAAGATTTATTCTCAGTTTAAAGAACTAAGTCTTAATGTCATTGATAATGACAAAGTTATAGAGCTTTTACAGGCAATTAAGGATCCTGAAAGAAGAGCTCAAATTATTGATAAAATTAGTAATACCGTGTCTACCTTTAAGGATCATATTCAAAAAGAGGTACCAACTAAAGAAGGTGCATATACCATGGAAGAAGTTAAAAATCTTCTTATGGAAAGAAGGAAACTTATAAGTTCTCCTACTACTATTAATGATTTAAAAGAAGAGATTAATAATCTCAAGGATGATATTAGACATCTCAAAGAAAAGAATGTCATTATAGAAGCTCGTCTAGATAGCCTAGATAGTCGAAGAAGTTTGAGTAATAACTCAGCATCTTCTTCAGATGAAGGAGAGACTAACAACTTAGATTTTCTTACTAATTTGAATTTAGGTAAAAACAAGGCTGATTTTTTACAAAATCTAAAAGCTTTTACTTCTCAAAAGTTTTATACAAAAATTACACTTTTAATTGATTATAATTATAAAAAAGAATTTATTGCTCTCATTGACAGTGCTGCAAATTTAAATTGTATTCAAGAAGGACTTATTCCTTCACGATATTTTCATAAAACTACTCATAGTTTAAGATCTGCAAATGGTAGTAAAATGAATATTGAATTTAAATTACCTAAGGCTTTTATTTGCAAAGGAAAGCAATGTGTTCCTCAAAGCTTTGTTTTGGTAAAAGATATTACTAACCAAATTATTTTGGGAGTACCTTCCTTGAATTTGTAAATGACCCTTACAGTAGGCTGGGTGATCCGTTCTCTTATGGTATCAGATCCATGGAATTATAGTAATTATAGATGGTATAGTTCAACACTTTGTTAATCATGAACATCATAAAGAAAAAGTCTACTGTTAAAAACAGTAGAAAAGAAGAATATGATATCCCTCAACAATTGGATCTACTTAGTAAGTGGACTATTCCTAAGATCTCACCCAGAATTATCTATTAAATGGGAACTTTTGAGTTACTATGTTGAAAAATTCCTTGTATTAAGAGAATGGATCGCCCAGCCTACTGTAAGGGTCATTTACAAATTCAAGAAATTTTTCAACATAGTAACTCAAAGACTTTTACCGTATCCGGATCCACCCCAGGGTAATCCAACGGTCTTCACCGGGTCCGCCCACAATATAGGGTAATCCAACGGATACATCCGGGTCCGTCCTTTTTACAGGATAATCCAACGGATCAACATAATAGTCTTTTAATACTATGCTAAAATTTCCTTTAATTAGACCTTAATTTTGACTATTCAAACCATCTTTTATAGTTACAATTCCATTAATTATAATAATCTAGTATGATATAGTTCAATACAACAATTTAGCCTGTCATTAGGCTAAGTATCAACAGTAGAAATAAATAAATAAAGATAATAATAGTACCTATAAACAAACTCTAATATTATGCAAACTGAATTGGAAACTTTTATTCAAACTCCAAAAATATATTACAAAAGAGAGTATTTTCAAGAGAGAGAGAGGGGGTTTCTAAAACCTGCCTCTAAAACTAAACCATAAGCCTCTTTATATAGAGGTCTAAAAGGGTAAAAATGTAAAAATACAATGGCCCACACACTTTACATTGGCCAATAATAAAAAGATAAGACCGACATAGCCATGTGGTCTTCACACCTCTAAATGTGGCCGACATTACTTTCGGTGGCCACTTACTATCTTTATTAAAGATAATACCTCTTTATTAAAGTCTTTTGTCTTGTACCCCCTTTGTCATCATGGTGGGGTCATTCTTTAGACTTTAGCCTTCCCTTTGCACGTGGTTTTATCTGAAGATTCTTCTACCTGCTCTTGAAATTTCATGAAAAGAGCATCAATATCAATGTCTTCTTCTTCACTTTGGCCTTCTCCTGCCAAACAGACTTCATCTTCTTGATTTGTATGACTAGCTGAAGTCATGGAAATATCATCACCAATTTCTATGTCAAGATTTTTCATTAAATCTTTCTTTGCTTCTTCCATGTATAAAGCAATAATCTCTAATTTAGATATTATGCCTTTCTTCATCTGAAGTTTTCTGGTAATCTGTTTAAAAGGACTATTAATTTCTTCTTGAGGCGTAGATATCCTCTAGTTATGATAATTATTAATAGTTACATTTATTAAATCTATAATCTCTTGTCCATGTATTTTTCCTTAAGTGTCTTTATTAATTAGTTTACTCTAGAACTTTGTATAAAAAGTTCTCATCAAACAAGGAAATCCTTCAGAAGTAGTATTACCTTCGACATTCCATTTCATAATCCATGGAATTGAGAATTCTATAAAGAAGTACATAATTGACATTCCCTCAAAAAAGATATTATCTTGTTCCAGGCTAATTAGCTTTGGGGATAAATCTAGTCATTCCAAATATAATTGTTTATATTGGTCTGGTAAGATTTTAATGGAGGGACCATAGGATATCCACCATCTGCAAAACCAATTTGGAATTTCCTGTATAAAAACATTAGAACAATTTTTTATGAACCATGAATGCTTTTTATTAGCATTTTCATATAATAGAGCTTTATTAAAGCTATCAATATAATCCCAGTAATTATATTTTACTGAAATTCTCTGTTCCGGGTGGATATAATCCCTTTCTTTTAATGGACTCATTCCCCATTCTTCCGGAGAAATAATTTTCTTTATAATAAACTTTCTTGGTATTAGCAGGGTAGAAATGTTGGAATTCTGTGGACCCTGTAGCTGAGAGTATCATCTCATAATGCATCCTGTATTTGTATGTCGTCATAGTATAACAAACTGTATCCAAATACCTACTCATTAGCTGCCATGGGTCATTTTTACATTTTAAATCATTGTTTTCTAGAAGAAGTATGACTTCTTTTTTGTCATTCATATCATACACTTCTATGTTTTCTTCATCCACCAATATGCTTGAATAGGTAAGAGGATTATTATCCTTACTTTGCTTGGATTTCATAAAATCAATAAACTCTTTATACATGGGATGGTTTGTATTCAAACCTTCTGTATCTCTTGATAAACTAGAAGCATCAATCAATTTTTTATTTCCTAATTGAGCGAGGATATGACCTCCTCTTCCTTTATTTTCTCGTCCTCTTCTTCCCCTAGTAGGGGGCCACAAAGGTCTCATACCTGAAAACAAAGACATTTATGATTAGTCTAAATATTCTCTAGTAAGAAAATCTGGAAGACTATTATCTTCACCTTTTTTTATAAATTATCTCAAAATCAAATGGTGCTAATAAGGCTTGCCATCTAGCAAACATTTGTTTAGAAACATCATGTTTACAATCTTTATTAAACATAAACTTAGCAGCCTGACAATCAGTTTTAATTATAAATTTTTTATTATAAAAATCACCTTGAAATTTTAAAACACTTTTTACAATAGCCAAGATTTCTTTAGCTACTGTGGCATAATTCTTCTGGGATGGATTCCATTTCCCTGAATAAAATTGAACAATATAATGATGTCTATTATCAGGACAATACTGAGTAAGAACACCTCCAAAACCTATATCTGAGGCATCTGTTTCAACCGTCTTCTCCCAATTTGGGTTTGCTAAAGTAAGACATGGAAGGTTTTTAACCTTAGTTTTTATGCTTTTAACGGCTTCAGTATGATCAGCTGACCATGCTTTTGGATTTTTCTTAAGCCTATCATATAAGATAGTCGTATCCATAGCTAAGTCCTTTATAAAAGATGCTACATAGTTCAGACTACCAAGAAATCTCTGCAATTGAGTTTTATTAGTAATTTCATCAGGAAATTTAGAAGCAAATTCAATACTCCTATTTATAGGACTAATATTACCTTTCTCAATGTTATGTCCTAGAAACCTTACCTTAGTTTGAAAGAAGGCCATCTTAGGAGCAGATATAACTAAACCATTTTGAATGATAATTTTCTTGAATAAATCAAGATGCCTAAAATGAATTTCTATACTTTTTGAAAACACAAGAATATCATCTATATAAACAATGATAAAATTACTATAAGGTATAAAAATATCATTCATAATTTTTTGAAATTCAAAAGGAGCGTTCTTTAATCCAAAAGGCATAACGTTCCATTCAAATTGACCCATAGGGACATTAAAAGCAGTTTTAAACCTGTCAGATTCACTTATTTGGATATGCCAATAACCTGATTTTAAATCAAATTTAGAAAATATAATTGCATCATATACTCTGTCTAATAAATCTTTTTTATTAGGGATGGGGTACCTAATCCATCTAAGGGCCTTATTAAGAGGCTTATAATATATAACCAATCTAGGAACACCTCTTTCATGTTCAGCATGTTTATTAACATAAAAGGCTGTACAAGACCAAGGAGACTTAGAAGGTCTTATCAGGCCTTTCTGTAAAAGGGATTCAATTTCTTTTTTACATAATTCCAAATATTCGGAATTCATTTGGCAGGGCCTCACTTTAGTTGGAATATTATCCTCATTAAAATCATCTTCATATGGAAGACTAACAACAT